>JAPYYX010002133.1:0-44860 GCA_030522605.1 Cremastinae sp. B BG-2022a | reverse complement strand
AATCACCAAATATAATGTTCTTAGCAAATAAAAGACTATTTGATATTAAATTTTATCAAAATTTGAAATATTGTAAATTTTCACCAAATTTTTGGGGTAAATTAAAAAAAATAAATTTTTTTCAAATTGAAATTAAAAAATAAATTTTTTTCAAATTCTAATTAAAAAATTAATTTTTTTCAATTTTAAATAAAGAAAATAAATTTTGTTTAATTTAAGTCCAAAAAAATCAATTTTTTTAAATTTAAATACGCACGATTCGATTTCGAAACGTCTCATTAATCACAGGACTTTGTATTCAATTCATAATTAATGAAAGCACATAATTCGAATATTTAGTTATTATATACGAGCTTCTTCCTCAAGTAAAAGTTAAATGAATCTATGATCGCAATCACCGATCTGGACTCTCCTCTGTGACAATAACTTTCTCTCGATTCGCGAGATCATCTCGTCACCGGTGAATGACTCGGTAATAACAATCTGACCGGGCATGTTATTCGTAATTGTTCTTTCACTCTATATCGCAAGGAAGTTATTTCATGACACCACAATCATGAATTGTATAATAGCACTTCAGTTATGTCAGTTCGCGTCCATCGAACTGCCAGTGGAAATCTTTTATCGTTAGACAGTAACAAATTTTCTAGACTACACTTTGTCACTCAGGATCAAAACTCTCACATTTTTAAATTATGTAATTATCTACGCCAATTTACAATGTTCAGCGAAATTCTCCAAGAAAAAATATCACTCAGCAATCTTCTATATTTTTTATTTATTTAAAAAATTCATCAAATTTTCAACGTAATAAATTTTATTAAAATTTCGCCAAAGTAATTTGTCACTCGCGGTCCAATTTCTTATATTTTTCATTTATTAAAAAAAATGACTTGAATTCTCGTCGTAATGATTATTCACTAACGACTAGATTTGGAGTAGAATTCGTAATTCAGGATTCAATCTTTCATATTTTCCATTATTGATAAAATTACTTCAATCTACAACCCAGTGATTTTTCAACAAAAAAAACGATGAAAGGCGTGATCCCAATCTCGTTTAATTTGAGATTGTCGAGAAATGTGTCAGCCGCCTTACTGTTCAAATCTAATACGTGATTTCCTCACGAGCACGAATTTCGTATCGAGTCATTGGACCGGAACTTGAGCAAGTGCACTTTTCTCTGGATCAAAAAGTATAGATCTACTTTCCATAAGTGCCGCTCTTTCATGCATGGAATATTTTCTTTGCACTCCTCGAGACTTCTTTTATTTATTTTTTTTTAATTTTTTTTTTCGACAACGTCAAAAAAGTAATAAAATCATTCTCTCGGGATATTCAACAAACTATTCTCCCTTTCTTTCGCGTCCCATTTTTATTTCTTCTAAACGTTAACAATGTCGCTTTTATCGTCGAAGAAAAATAAGACGGTGAAACAAGTAAAAATAAAAATGATGAAAAAGCACTCACAGGATATTTTACTCTGCCTTTCCAACACATTTTTACCCATCGTATGTCGTACGGACGTATGATATTCGTGATGCTCGAAGCGCCTCGAAAAAGGAGGTCGAGCATCCTGATGCCAATATTTATCCTCTGTCCACAATTTTTATCGCTGCACATTCTCGTTTCATTTTTTTATGTTTCCGAGTCCGTCCAAATTCAACAAGTTACTCGATTATTGAAAAGTCAGTTCGATCGTTTTCAAAAATTGAATTCTGAGAGCACGAATGAATTATAATTTATCATCAGATAATTATCATCAACATCAAGGTGATGTTTCCTATATCGTATAAAATCGAACTATCCTATTTTCTCTACAAATAAATAATTTTCAAAGAGAAAAAACACGTTGTCTTTTCATGAAAGAATAATGTCACTCCTCTTTTATTTCGAGCACGAATTTTTTAAGACTGATAAATTATAATTTATCATCAGCTAATTATCATCAACATGAAGATGATATTTCCTATATCGTATAAAATCGAACTATCCTATTTTCTCTACAAATAAATAATTTTCAAAGAGAAAAAAAAACACGTTTTGTCTTTCCATGAAAGAATAATGTCACTCCTCTTTTTTTCGAGCACGAATTTTTTAACACTGATAAATTATAATTTATCATCAGCTAATTATCATCAACATCAGGATGATATTTCCTATATCGTATAAAATCGAATTATCCCATTTTCTCTACAAATAAATAATTTTCAAAGAGAAAAAAAAACACGTTGTCTTTCCATGAAAGAATAATGTCACTCCTCTTTTTTTTCTAAAATATCAAAAATTTCGGAGAAAATAGCAAATCCGTTCTCTCGCACTAACACGAGTTAAATATCACCGTAACTCTAATAAAACATCATCCTTGGAACTTTAAAATCTTTTTGTCTCTTTGTAGGTATTTTGGAGTTCGTTTTTAATTAATTTCGCGGATCGATAATTTTAATTCAGCAATTAAAAAGTCATCTAAGTGTTAACTCTAATGGACATAAGGTCTAGATTAGAACTATTATCCTTTGAATAAGATATAATCTCTTGACTGAAATGTGATAGGAAGCAAGGGCGAGGTCACACGCATAACCCAAATAGAATTTTATTTGACGATGAAATAACTCTCTCTTTCTCTCTCTCTTTTTTGCAACTCACGTACTATTGCGCGGTCGTATCGTTATTTAATCGACTTTTCATTACGTCACTCGTTTTGTTAAGGAGTTCGTGTGTGCGTCGCCGAAACGGCGGGGTTGTGTTAACATCGCGACTTAACGCCGCTGTGACACTCGAGGCGCTCGGGGATACGAGGAGGATTAATTGCGCAATCGCTGCTGGGGAAAGTGGCAAAGAAACCTCTTTCTCACTTTTTTCTTCTCTCTCTCTCTCTGTCTTTCTTGCTCTTTTCTTGTTCTTAATTTTGTATCGATCTCTGTTATTTTTGTCTCTTGGATTAATTTTGGTCTGCAATTCGTTCTTTTTATCTATTTTTCATCTTTGTCCAATTTTTTGATTCATATTTTTATTAAGTATGTGTGTAATTTCTCACTTTTTTCCTCTTTCTCACTTTTTTCTTATCTCTCTCTCTCTTTCTTGCTCTTTTCTTGTTCTTAATTTTGTATCGATCTCTGTTATTTTTTTCTCTAAGATTAATTTTGGTCTGTGATTCATTCTCTTTATCTATTTTTCATCTTTGTCCAATTTTTTGATTCATAATTTCATTATGTGTGTAATTTTTTTTCGTTTTTTGGGTCTTTTGTTCTTATGTTTTTATTTCTCGATCGTTTTTTCTTCTCGGTTGGTTTTTCTGTACTTTGTCGTTGCTCCTCCCCGTCTTGACCACTCGTAATGGTGCGCTAGTTACGTTCTCACCACGTAGACGACCTGAAACGACAAAACGTGTGGTATTACTTATAAACTCGTATACATTTCACATCTGAGCCTGAATGACGAGATCGACGTGAGTGTGCGTAAACTCGTACACGACAACTAATCCGACACACGTTTCCACGAGGTCGATCATTCGCAGTCGCAATCCGAAATCTTTTTTTCGGTCAGCCCCTATTAACCCAATTTTGGTTTTTATATCTACATAAGAAATTCTTTTTTTTGGAATAAGTTTACTGCCAAAAAAAATTTACCTCATTCTTTGTAATGAAAAAAATGGTTGATTAATTTCATTTGAAAAAATAGTTTATTTATTTTTATTTGCAATAAAATCATATAATTTTTTCTTTATAAGAATATCGGAATTCTTATTTAAAAAATTTGTTTCTTATTCTTCGTATTCATTGGATCACTTACTCGTTTCAATAAAAAATCATTCGTGGAACTTTCTGACGCAGGTGTAACATATTCAGAGATTTTATTCAGCAATAATTTATGGTTTTGTCTTTACTCTGTTGCGTTCGCGAATTCTCGATTGAACTATATGTGTATTGACTCTCATCTAAGTGGAACATGTGGCACTAATTATTGGAACTAAAAAAATATAATTAATTGTAAAATGGAGTTAATCAACGATTAATATTTTTCTAAATGGAATTAATCAAAGATTAATTGGATTCAGACGAATATTTCCTTTCTGAGTCAGGTGCAACACGTCCAAAGATTTTATTCAGCGATAATTTACGATTTTGTCTTCACTCTGTTGCATTCGCGAATTCTTCATCGAATTGTATGTGTATTGACTCTCATCTATGCGAAACATATGTGGCACTAATGATTGGAACTAAAAAAATATAATTAATTGTAGAATGGAGTTAATCAACGATTAATATTTTTCTAAATGGAATTAATCAAAGATTAATTGCATTCAGAAAAATATTTCGCTGCATTCACTTTTGTTAGCAATAAAGTCATATAATTATTTATTTATATTTAAATTGGAATTTTTATTTTAAAAACTTTATGTTTCTCAATATTTGTATTCATTCTTTCTGAGTCAGGTGCAACACGTCCAAAGATTTTATTCAGCGATAATTTACGATTTTGTCTTCACTCTGTTGCATTCGCGAATTCTTCATCGAATTGTGTGTGTATTGACTCTCATTTATATTAAACACGTGGCCGTCACGAACGCCGGGACGATCTTTCCGTTCAACGCGTGCTCCATTGTCAGAGCGTATGACGAGTCCTCGTGAGTATAATAAGTGCGAAAATTGCGACACTGCCGATGCATCTGATGCACCGGTCTCGGTGCACTCGCTCGGGTACGTCTGTACGAGTGGTAATACCCGATCGATAAGGAATTCGATTTAAATGCCAATTTCCTATACGATGAATATCATCGGTATCTGCAATCGATACGTTGTGCAACAAAGCTACAAAGTTATTGAATTTTGCAGATGCGATAGAAACAAAAAATTATTTCGCGAAAAAAATTTTTTCTTGACTTTTTATTTAATTTATATTTACGGATATTGTGTTTTTCTGAAATTCACTGAAATTCTACTTTATTTTATATATTCTTCGAGTTTGAATATAAATCACGGATACGTGACAACGTTCCATAATTATTGTATCATTCAGAACGCGGAAATAAAGCTGGAGATGTTCGCCTCCTTGAACCGATCCGTCGTTAGACATTGAACTCTCGTTTCAAGAATTAGTTACAATTGCAACCAATTCTTTACCTCAAGCAATTTTTTTAGTCGTTTTTATTATAAAAAAAATATTTAAAAAAATACTTTTTGTCATTCGTTGAAAATAAAATATCTTCCTCGCGTCAGAAAATATTTTTCATTCGAAAGAATAAGATTTTATTTACGGCATAAATTTCTCTAAGTTTGCGATTCTCGGCGAGCAAAAAGTATCGCGTCGATTTTCCTTCACCTCGCTAACCCACGACGGAAAAAAAATTCAGATATACGAATGCAAGGACTTCGGTGACTCTGCAATTACGTGAGACACCGGGATACTTAATCGATTTTGAAAAAAGTACGATTGAGCATTGTTTTTTTCTCTTTTTTTACCATCCCTCTAGACAGATATAGTTTGCAGGAGAGTCTGAGCGTTTCGAAAAATTCATAGAAACGCCATCAATTAACATAAGAAGAGCAAAAACGAGTGTGCGGACAAGTAAATAAACTGATGAATATATGAATGACTGAACAAAGTATGAATATGTAATTGAATGGAGATTGGACACACTTTTTACCCATTCCCATCGTGTGTTTGACGAAAAAGAAGAAAATGACAGGTCGCAAATGATCTCGTTAAGTGACAACTTTTTTCGACAGAATTATATTGTTACAAAATTGGTGGCTACTGTAAAATACAATAAAAATTAGATATTTCTGTAAACTAACGAAATTAATTTTTTTTGAAGTTAAAAAAAATTGAAAATTGTAAATAATTTTTTTATCGCTGTCATTTTAAAATTCAACAAACAGTTATTTTTAGAAAATTTGCGACTATCGTAAAAAATAATACAAATTAAACATTTCTGCGAGCTCATGAAATCAATTTTTTCAACGGGAAGCAAAAAAAATCAAATGATTTTTTTATCGTTGCAATTTTAATAAAACGAATTTACAATTTTTTTTTGACAAAAAGTTATTTTTACAAAACTAGCGACTATTGTAAAAAATAATAAAAATTAAACATTTCTGCGAGCTCATGAAACTAATGTTTTCAACGTCAAGAAAAAATAAAAAATCAAATGATTTATTTATCGAAACTATCGAAATATAACTTCAAAGAAACAAGTTCATAACTTTTTTTACCAAAAAATGACTTGTGAAATATAAAAAAAAATATATCGTAAAGCAATATGGCAGTAAAAGAATTTTTCACGAATTCGTTAAATTCATTTCAACTTTGGTTGATTCCGGATCTTTCTTCGTGACGATCTTGAAAATCACGGATCATTAATGCGAGATTCTATCGTACTTTGGACCATATTCTCATCTGCCTGATTCGAAAAATAAATTTATTCTGTAATAACGCACGCGACTTTTGGAACGTAAATCTAACGTCTTCCTGTATTTTCCTTCTTTTTTTTCGAGTTTCAACGTAATTCTTTATTTTCCTTGACGATAATATGATTTTTGCATATTCCTGCGTGACTCGATACGCCGCGCGGTACGAAAAATTGCTTTCCCAATTTGTCAGTCAAGATCACGGCATGGTCAACGAAAGATTCTCTGTCAAGCGGAGGCCAAAGATTTCGTCTCTCCTGCCTTCTGTCCTCACAAATTCCACTCGTAACTATTAGAATTGACGTAACGTCAAAAGTTCCGGCATTTTAACGACATTTTTCCATTCACAGATCGTCACGGTTAAATTATCAAATATCCATTATTTTTTTAGTGAGGAAATATTCAAATCTATTTTAATCAACGAGTAAAATATTCGACTGGAATAGTGAACGATTTAATTGATCTACGAATTATTTTTATTTTCCTGCATTGACGTTTGCTGATTAAAATTTACTTTTCTCTCAATGAATTGATTTTTTTGCCTAAGTAGAAAAATTGAATGATGATCATTTTCTTGAAGATTTTAATATTTATAGCTCGCGTTAGATAATAATTGTACCAATGTTAGGAGTTGTGAAGCTCGGTGGAATTCAAAAAGTAGAAAGCGTTTTTTTCCCATCCTCCTTTGAATAAAATAAAGATGCGCGCAGCAGCTACTTAGCATATTTATGTATATATTTTACAGTATCGCTAAAATTCAGTTTAAATTTGTTCGACCCGAAACTTGGTGGCTCTCGAGATGGCGAGTGTGCGGCTTTCACTTTTACTCTCCGAGCTCCTCTCTCGGAGCTCGCGAGCGAGGGACGAAAGAAGGAAGAAAAAACGAGACGAGGAAAAAAGAATCGCTATCGGCCGATTACGAGTATCCTCCTCGCGGTGTCTCTTCAAATAAATGTGTCGTCAAATAAACGTAGAACGTACCGAAACTCCGGGAAGAACGTCCGCCGACGACCCCGAATTATTATTATTATTTTTTTCACTTTTTCTTCTAACGTGAATTCCTGTTTGGCGAATTTTTCCTGCTTCCTCTTAGAAATTCACTATTCTTGACATTTGGGAATGAAATTTGATCGTCAAGGTTACATTTACGAAATGAAGATCGAGAAAAATTTGCTCAAGGTGGGAAGGAATGATTCAAAAAAATTATTTTAAAAAATCTTTTTTTTTCACAAATCTTTCTTTTCAATGTGAATTCCAGTTTGGCAAATTTTTCCTGGTTCCTCTTAACAATTCACTGCTTCTGACATTTGAGGATAAAATTTGAGCGTCAAGGTTACATTTATAAAATCAAGATCGAGAAAAATTAGCACAAGGTAGAAAAGACTAATTCGAAAAGTTTTTTTAAAAAATATTTTTTTCACGAACCTTTCTTTTCCAATGCAAATTCCAGTTTGGCAAATTTTCCTCCTTCCTCTTAAAAATTCTGCTTTTGACACTTGGGGACAGAGTTTGATGGTCAAGGCTGTAACTATGAGGTTAAGATTGAGAAACGTCGCGAGGAAGAAAGGATTAATTTTTAAATGTCATGTAAATATAAAAAAAATTCTTTTTTTTCACGACCCTTTTCGTCCAATGTAAATTTTATTTGGCAAATTATTCATGCTTCTTGGAAATTCACTACACATTTGACATTTAGGGATAGAAGTTGATGGTCAAGGCTGTATTTAAGAAGGTAACCTCGGTAAACATCCACGCGAGAAAAAAGGATTAATTTCAAAGTGACTTGTATGAAAAAAATCCTTTTTTCATGAATCTCTTCATGTAATTTAAATTATATACTCTTTGACAATTTTTTTTTCTTCTCCTTAGAAATTTACTGTTTTTGGTATTTAGGTATAGATGAGAATCTGACGGTCAAGGTTATGCGAGTGAGTTTAAGTTCGAGAAATATTTATATGAGAAAAAAAAATTGATTCGAAAACTATGTAAAATTTAAAAACTTTTTTTCACAAACCTTTTTCTTCCAATATTCCATTTTGCCACGTTCGTCCTTTTTTCTCACAAATTCACTATTTTTGACACTTGGTAATAAAACTTGATGGTCATGATTACATCTACGAAATTCAATCGAAATATTTGAGTGAAAAAGGATTTTAAAATTTAATGCATTGAAACTTTTTTACGAATCTGTCCTTCCAATATAAATGGCTCTTTTTTGACATTTTTCTCGTTATTGACATTTGTGACATTTTAAGCTATTCTAATAGTCAAGGTTACACCCATGAGGTTAAGATCAAGAAACATTTGCATGATGTGAGGAAAATTGATCTTGAAGTGCCAACTACATAAAACAAAAAGAAACACTTCATGAAATGAAACCAATCAATTTTCTCGGAAAAAATCTATAATGGTCAGTTTTCATCTTCTTTATTTTTTTTAAATTACGAATTAGATAGAACCTGCAAGAGTCAGTCAGTCATTAAATCCTCGGAAGTTGGTCGATTCGCGGAGAAATTGAAAAGGGAGAAAAAATGACGGTGAAAAGATAGAAAAGCGTTTGGTCCGGATCGACGAGCGAGAAGCGTCAAAATCGCTTTTTCTCAGGTTTTAATGGAACGGAGAAAAGAAACAGAGTGTTATAACAGCGTGGAGTAAGTAGTTATGAGCAAAAGCCATCATAGAGGGAGTAAAAGATTGAAAGAGAGAGAGAGAGAGAGAAAGAGATCGAGGCGGTGGAATGTCCGAGTTGAGGAGGAGGACAACGTCGCGCTCATTCTCGCAGTTGTGACTCGCGACTCGATTCGCGCTTCGACCAGTCTCGCGGCAGGACTCGAAAGTCGTGGAAGGCACTAACCAACTGTACTGTCGCTCGCCACCGTTACGAAGACTCGCGTTTCCCTTCCGAACTCGATTAACATTTTAATTTCGAAAATTATTTTTAAAATCATTAACGCGAGAATGAGCGATTAAATAAAAAAACACGAAAAACTCCGAAATCTCGATGATTGATTTAAATAATTGAAAAATCACGGAAACGCTTAATTAATTGAAGAGATAAGAAGTTGATCGAGAGAGTCGTGAATAAAAATCGTGAATCTGTGAATAAAAGAGTCGACGAGGAATTTTTCATTTATGATTTAATATTGAAAGTAAAACAATATTGTGACTAACTTTGTGGTCGTGTGTAAAAAATATACAGTGTGTTCTGTGATCAATATATCGTTAATTAATGGTGCGATACGTCTCGTTGGATATTCGAACGAGTCCCAATCAGCGGGATTACACTTAGTCGTCGCCGCTGTGAGGAAATGTGCGATTCCTTTCTGGATCATTGATCGAAATTGAAAGGAGAAAATCGTCTACGATCCGATGCGCTCGAGTAACACGAACGCACGATTCGTCCGTTAAAATTTAATAACGAAAAAGAAAAAAATATATATATAAATATATATCGATTGTCTACAAAAAATTTTGGAACAAGAGGAAGGAGAAAAGTCGCGACACTTGAAGTTTAAATCGAAGAAAACCGGATCGAGTAATCGTCGTCATCCTCTCTCGTGACGAAAGTTTTCTTCCGATCGATCGACGAAATCGTCAAACGTCTCGGTCCAGCGCTTTTTAGGTACGATTTTTCTTCGCCCATTTTTCTTCTCCTTTATTCTCTCGAATTTAAAAACGTGTTTGAATGTGCCAGTCGTGAATTCTCATTCGGATCGATTTTTTAGAAACGATTCTCGCGACATTAAAAGTAATCGGGTATGCTAAACTCGCTTCTGACGAATCATCCTCTCTCGCGAAGACGATTTTTAATGAGGGAAAAATTCTTCGGAGCATACATAATAATTATTTTCGTCATTGCAAAGTATAAAATAAAATCACGAATTTTCGTTACTCAGAAATATCGATCACATTTTTACAATAAACAAAAACATTTGCCAAGAGAATTTGTTGTGGCGAAAATTTGATAAAAAATAAAAGTTTTTTGCTGAACGAGGAGAAAACACGGGTGAGAGTTTCCTACTCGCTCTTGTTCAGAGCCTTGTTTAAATTAACCCACTGTCCGGAATATTTCTGAAACAACTTTTATCTCGGACGCCAGACATTTTTTCGACGAGAGGGAAATTTCAACGAAAATAATTGCCAGTCTGTTTATTGTTAACGCTGGCAAGAATACAGTGAATGTGGAATTCAAGAACGAAAGTTTTTCTCTATAGAAGCGTGACCAGTCTGCCCGGCAAAACTATTCGCGATTATCGATTTTCTCGATGTCACAATTCGTTCCGAACGAAAAGGAATAAATTTGTCCTGCAAAATGTAAAGATAAATTTCTTACAATTTTTTCATGTATTTCATGAACAATTGTTTTTATTCGAGTGACAATAATGGAAGGAATTGTTAATATAAAATTTTGATACTTTTTAAATATTTGAAAAAATGATTAATAATCATGGGAGTCGAGAATTGAATCGGGATTCCCCAATAATAGCGGGATTCCTATAAATTTTTATGCGAGACGAGTGTGCGTTTCCCCATCATCGAATTTCAATCTCTTTTGAAATTCTCCACAATGTTAACCTTCAGTCGTACTTTCAATCCTTGCAAATATTAAATCGAAAGTCTTAGATACGATTGCGACGAACGAGTCTCGAGTGGCGGAAATTTGCGAAATTTCATCAAGATGTATGGCTGTTATTATTATTTTATTCTGAAATAAACAGAATATTTTCCACATTAAATAAAATAAAAAACAACGATTATCCTAAATTTTTAAATATTTGAATATAGAAATGTCGATAACAAGAAATACCTAATTAAAAACATGAAATTATTTTTGTTCCTGTTATAATTAATTAAGGAGTTGTAAAGTCATCGTAAAAAAATTATTATTTATTCATAGCTTAAATATTAAATTTTTAAACGTGACAATTTTAATATTCATTCGAACTTTTATTTAAAATTTTTGGATAAATTTTTTCCTAAAATTAAATTTCAATTTTGAATTCGTCCAAAAAAATTAATGAAGACAATTTGAAATGAAGAAAACATCATTTTCGACTTGAGCACGTGTGCACCGATAATGATAACAGTCTGAAGGAGGTCTCGGAGTGACCATAAGTGTCGGAGACAGGGAATACGCGTGACAGAGCGATCGATGGATCGATTTTAATAGGCCGCACGAGTACGAAGCTCTTATACACGAATGTCTGGTTACGTGTGCAAATCACGACACACTCCGCTGATCGTCACGTACATCTCCACGCACTTTTCATCATACACGATTCATCTATATATACCCGAGCGCAGAATTACATTCCGTGTGAAAACTCGAATTTGTAACGAGTATGGGGAAATACGTGCTAAAATCATTTTAAAATCAATTCAGTTTCTCGATTGAGAATTATTTAAGAACTATTTTTGTATTTTTATTTTTTTAGCACAAGCTCGTGGTTGAAGATATATAATTTCGTTATATAGTTTTGTATTATTTTCATCTGGGATATTAGATTAAATGTGCAACGCGAACAGTTCATGACACATCGTCATTGTCATAAAAACAAGAAAAAGTAGTTGGTAAAATTACCCGGGATATGAAAAAACGTTTTACAGCGTTTTCTCCGCTATTAAATTGTTGGATTAATTGCTAATTCTGCCGGCAAAATCATATACGAGAGCAGTGCTGATTTCTCTAAAATATAAAACCACATGGCTTGAGATGTGAAGATAAGGGAAACAATTATAGCATTCGAGATTCAAAAAGCGAGAGTAAAAAACTTTTTCTTTTGTTGAAAAAATATTGAAAATAATTTTTTAAATTCTGTTTGAAAAAAAATTATTTTGAATATCGATTGTATTACGTATTGATTACAGGAAGAATGAATGATTCATATTGCAAAATATTTTAAAAAATTTCAATAAATATTCAAAACTAATTAACTCATCCTGGATCTGTCTCTTCAGAACTTGTTGTTATTCAACAATAATATTCAGGACAATCTTCTCAGTTTTCTGGAATTTTTTATGTGAATTTTTATATTTTTCGTATTACGAAGAAAAGTTCCGCTTCGGAAGCGCGAAATTTTGTAGCGAAAACGAAAAAACGATTCCTGCATTCTATGCAGATCTTTTGGGCTGATTTTACTGTAATGTAAATTATTTTTATAGATTTTTAAAAAACGAAGTAAATGGTGCAAGAAATTAATGGTAAAAGAAAGCAAAAAAGTCATTTTCTACCCTTTCTCATTTCCTTCTATTTACATCCATTTACAGCACAGTGCATGCTCTATTATTTTTTATTAATTCACTTTCATATGAGATAATTTTTAATTAATTTCATTCATGTAGTCTTGTATTAAACATTTTTCATCCACACATCAGATATTTACTGATTGACATTGGTACGTGCACATCTTAAAATGACTTTACAAAACAAAAACAAAATCAGCAACAAAAATCAAAATCACGGATTAGAGGCGTCTATGATTTTTTAGAGACAGGTGAACACGTTGAAGATTTTTTAATTGACATTGACACGTGTATACTTCAAGTCCTCGTAGTTAAAAGAAAAAAACAAATCGCGTATTAAGTGATTTCTATTTTTTTTTTGCGATGATATTATAAGATAGGATTACAGATAATTGGATTACATTTTATATGATAAATGTTGTTTCCATCAATTTTAATGCGAAGAAGTTTTCTTCGTTTAATGAAAAGTAAAGAAGAAGACTGTAAGACCAATCTCACTGAAAATCGATCTCGATATAATAGAGAGACGAGAAATTTTATGTGAGAACTTCCGCGTTTCAATATCCCGCAGCTAATGAACCATCCGTGATTGTAATCACGATATTTCGATCGTAATAAGCGCGTGATCTAATGCCCGGTTTTCTTCTGATTGCTCGCGTACTTCTCAACATTGTAATCGAAAACGAATCAACGATTTCCGGATTTCTCGAACTTTTTTATTATTCTTTATTTTTTTTCTAAAACTCTATCGATTATTTTGTAAAAACAGATTTTTTCTGACAAGTATTCCTTATTTTTTTTTCTATTTCTAAAAATTATTTGTAAAGAAAAATTTAAATTTATTTTTCAAAGATTTTTATAATTCAGTAAAAATTTATGAAATGAAATATAAAATGAAGGAATAAAATGTGAAAAAAGTAATAAGAAAATTTTTACAATGCCGATGATATTTTTATCCCGAGAATGATTTATCTCACGTTCTCCTTGACTGGTGGACAGTTTCAGGCTACCGAAAAAAAATCACGGCGCAAACTCGGCGTTTGAAAAAACAGCGGAGTCCGGTGAGCTGAAAAAATATTAACTTTATTTGTAAATATGCTACATAAAATTCGTATAAAAATCCGCATCCGACGAAGTTATTCGTTGCCGGGGAGGCTAAGAATTTAATAGCCGGTGTGCAAAGTACAAACCGGTTGACTCCAACTACTTTCCTCGTCTAAAACCGGACAACGAACGCGCGTCTACGAGTTTGTCGTTTCCGACCGAGGGTCAAAGTCTTGACGTTCGGCATTATAGTTTATAAATTTACGTAAACGCATATCAATATGTCCAAAAAATTCTCTTTTCTTCCGTTTGTACGAAAAAGTCATCGGCGAGATACAACGCATGTGTCATTTCCTCTCGTTTCATTTTTCAACCTTCTAATTGATTCGATGACATTTTTTGTTAATTTTTTAATTTATTTGTGGAAAAGATTAGGCAGAATATCGAATATTGAAAAATTGTCGGTGTTGAATAATTTCTAAAAACAAATTAAATGCATCGGGGCAGTCCAATTATATTAAAAACTGAAAAAGACATTTTTTAAAATATTATTAAAAATTTTATGATTTTTTTGTTATCGTTTATTTATTACCATTTGCGATATTACGATTTGTTAAATCTGCTGAAAGATCTACGCAAATATTGACAAAGAGTCCTGAAAAATTAAATATTCAACATTTTATGAAAAATTCACGTTACGGAATGAATAAAATATGACTGAAAAAAACGCGTTCGGGAAATCCGTGTCTCGTGGGAAAACGTAATTTTCTTAGATAACGATTTAATTCCAACGTTTTGCCTTGCCAAGAGTTCGCGCGGCAGGTGAACGAGGCACGAGACTCGTGACCCGCGATCGCGAGACCGAGCGGTGAAAGGTTTTCTCGATTCCCCGACAGTTTTTCTCTCTGTTGCCCGCGAGGTAGGAAAAAAGCTTATCCCGTATTCTCAACAAAACAATGAACGAAAGTGAGAGAGGAATTTTCTTCGGCATTGTAAAACTTCTTTTACGGTTGTTTAATTGACGATTTTTGGATTATCATCATGTGAAATCGACGTAAACAATTTGAGAGAGGCCAATCCGAGATTTTCGAGCATTGATGATTTTGACATGATGAAAATTCAAAAATAAAAAGCATTGTTATTAAATTCATTATCAATAAATTATTTTCCAATATATTCATCCTGCATTCAAGTAATAATTTGAATAATAGTTTTCTTGCTCCATTATGAGGTTTATTAATTTCCAATTTTTTAAAATTATGGTTGCAAATAATATACAATTTATTTTGTAAATAACATAAATACTTTGTTTATTTATTTATCTAATCATGCATATAATCATTAAAATTGTGATTTTAATTACAAATGAAAATCTGTATTTTTTTTAATTCATTGCTAAAAATCGTAAATTTTTTGAGATCTTGATAAATAAAATTAAATTATAATTTCGATAGATCCGGTTCAGAGCCTTATGACCCAAAAGGTACCCCGAGATTCTGCGACTATCTTTTGGCGTAGGATATCCCGCGCCCGGGGCAACGGATTTTTGATTCAAAAGAGTCAAGAAAGAATTTTTTTTTCTTTTCGAACACTGGTCGGCATCGATGGAAGTGGGTCAACGATGTCCGAGTCCCAAATACTACGTGCACGCTCCCGATGAAAAATCGTGGCTTGTTACACGATCGAGTCGAGTCAGCGAAATAATGTGTCACGGGGCATCATTGCAATGAGAAACACTTTACATTGAAAGAAGTGACAGAAAACAAAGACAAAAACTGACATTAACACAAAGAAAAAGAAATTAATCTTGAATTATAAAATTTTAAATAAAAATACAAATTTCAAGATAGATATTAAAACATAAATGTACGTTGAATATATGTGAACATTAGCGGATTTACACGCTCATAAAAGGGAAACAAAAAATGAAAAAATCAAAATCTCGGATAAAGATAAAATAAATGTACGAATTCCTTGGAATTTTAATTGATGGAACTTATCTCAATTTTATGTCCTTTTTAAAGCTTTTAACTAGGTAGATGTTTTCATTGCGGAGTATTCAACTTTTTGAGTAACCATTTCGGTTGTAATAAAAGATTGTTTTTTCAAAGGAACATTCTGCTGAACGTAATTTCATCACCGGGAAAGTAAATTCGAAACATTCCCTTACGACGATCGAGTCGTTTTTCTTCGCCGACCCTGACACTTATATGTGTTATCCTCGCGGCTCAGCGGCGCGATGAACTTTTCGCTCCTAGCGAGCGCTATTCATCCTGAATGAAAATGTAGTATTCAGGCGTTATCAAGATGCATATTGAGCGAATCAGTGGCTTGGAATTCCATTAATCCGAGACACGACAAATTGTGACGACTCGAAGACATTGGACGATCGATCTTGATCGTCTGATTTGTTTCTTCAAACGAGACGACAGTACTGAGCATGAATTTTTTGAAATAAAAAACTTATTAATTTTTATGTAGTTATTAATTTATTGATTTTTATGAAATTTAACGAAATTGACTTTTATTTTCCATTATTCTTATCTGACTATCTTTTGGTATTTCCCAACGTGACTCAGCAATATTCAAGATGATTTTTAAAAATCGAAAACATTCAAATTAATTTTGTGAATCATGCTCTTGTTCTTTTTTTAAAATTGAGATGTCATTGTTGATTTAAAAAATTTATATAGTGTGACTTTTTCTTTCTCCTTTGATTTTGAGAGTCAATAAATTTAATAAATAAAATAAAAATTGTTGTCATTGTTGACTAAAAAAATTTACAGTATCACTTTTTCTTTCTCCTTTGATTTTGAGAGTCAATAAATTTAACAAATAAAAAAAAAATTTTGTCATTGTTGACTGAAAAAATTTGCAGTAGCACTTTTTCTTTCTCCTTTGATTTTGAGAGTCAATAAATTTAAAAAATAAAATAAAAATCGTTAAAAAAATTACTTTTATGTTCTCTCGCTTTTGAGAAAATGCGAATAAAATGTGAAAAAGTTGACTCGAGTGTACAAGGAATATTTTTTTTTATTACATGACTTTCGATATCCGAAAGAGATATTGCGTCTGAAACGTCGATCGGTGGTAAAGGCATGTCGGGAGATTGCTTAACGAATTCACTAGAACCCGATTACGCAGCTTGGGCTTGATCAGAGCGTCGTGAGAATGCAAAGAAAGTGCGTACACCGCGATAATATAACAACGCGTTGACTTATACTTACACAAAATTGACTTTCCAAATACATATTTTTTTTATTTTATGGGAATACCTGATAATATAGAAAAAAATTTAATACACGAACAATGTGGTTATTTCTGAAAAAAAAACTTAAATTGTTTATTACTCATAAGATTGAAATAAAATATAATTTTTGTAAGAAATAATTTTTTTAATGTTTTTAAGATTATAATTTTGAATTATTCGGATACCATGTTGTGGATGTTCAATAAATTTCAGTTAAATTAAAAATAATTTTCCGTTATGGTCGAAAAATCAATTCTCAGAGAAATCAAATTGATAATCTCATAAAATGATTTTTATTGAGAATACAAGTATCTTGAAAAAAAATGTTCATGTAAATAAGAAAACTGTATTATATATTTTCGATGAGTTCGTATAAAATTAGTGTCGTTCATGCAAGAAATTTGAGCTTACGCAATGTAATTTCATCGGTTATGTTTCGTCGGATGATTCGTCAAGACTCGGACGAAACGGTGCTGTCGATACACGAACGGTTCAACCTTAGAGAACATTTCGATATTCGAATACTAATTGACCATTACGTCTACGATATATTATACAGAGAGATGATCGTGCAAGTCCGTGTGGAATTCATTGACGTGTTTTATATAGGTTAGGAGTACTGTACGAAAATATACGAACTCAAAATTTAAAGGGCTCACGAGTCATAATAATTTTCTCCAAGAAGTTTGTAAAATATTATTTGTGCACTGAAATAATTTTTTTAGTTCACATACGCGTATTTCTTATTTAAAATAATAGTTGTACATCCCTGTATCTTTTCTTGTATGAAATTTTTTTTAAATTTCTTAATGAAAAAGTCAAAACGATGAGAAGGTCGTTGAACAGAAAAAAATGTTAAAGTAAACCCATATTAAAAATTACTCAATATTGGATAAAAAACTTTCGTTTCTTAATTTTGTAATGAAAGGTTTACAAAAATTAGACAAAACATTTCCAATACTGACCATCTGGAAGGGATAAATTGTTGGATGGGTCAAGAAAGAATTCTCGACGTTATTTCAGATCGGATGAAAGCATCCGAATAATGATAGTTATTATCCTCATTCAGAGAATAATTAAAATCGACGCAATTCAATTTTAAAGATTTTTCCCGATCACTTTACAGATTATAATGACGTAATTTAAAACACAGTTCACATAATTCCAGAGTTCCTTAGCCTTTGAAAAATTCTGGGTACACTCCTAAAAAACGCCATTATTTTTCAATGTCAAGTGAAAAGGAAAGTTTTTCTTTTTCTTTGTGTTTTACGTTTTCACAATTGTCCTTGGTTTTAGGACGTTCTCGACAATTCGTCGAGCAATTTCTCACTATTGATTCGTCAACTTTGAAATCAAGAAAAATGTTAATAAACTTGTTTACATTCAGTGCACACTCATGACGAATTTTCTTCGTAAATGTGAATCTAACTATTGAATAGAAGGCTCTAATTGATCAAGCTCACAGTGGATTCTGATCGTTTTTTAACACACGTCGGGTTTTCATGGAGTCGATAATTAGTAAACGAAAAATATGAATGTGCACATACATTTAGTTTTTATTTCGGGCTATGAATAATAATTTTTCGAAATAATTAATCTGTTGACTAAATGAAGTGAATGTTACAAGGAAACAATGGAAAGTGACCATTCCGCGCGATAGCAGCTGGTGAGCGTGCAAAACCTCATTAAGTCGGCGATTATCGCACTCGACTATTTTTAAATTTCCAATTACAATATTTAATCAACTTTTAATTGAGCTATTTGAACTCTAATTAAGGCAAATTTCGCTCTGGTTTTTCAATCAAGTTTTAAACTACCGAACTAATTTTCATTTGATGCGAATATTCATGTGGTTTTTATTTACTTCATTTTTAATGCAAATTCTTGAATGCAATTTTAAAAATTCTTCCAATTTTTTGGTATTTCACGTTAGTTCATTTTTATAATTTTTTACACAGAAATGAAATATTTAGTAATTTGTTCTCAATGTCAAAAACTAGTTTCTTCACTTGCAAGTGGAATATCTTTTTTTTGTAATTATTCTGTACGTAATTACATTGCTTTTTGTGTTGTGTATTTAATAAAGTTATGTAAGAAACCGATCGGACGATTGCGTACCTTGGGTATTTCCGGTTATATTTTTGAGAAAAAAGTAACATATGTGACGTCACAAATATAACCACATCGAGACTTGGCCACTTTCTATCTCGGAGCATCAAATAGAACCTTGAGAAATGCGTGGAGACTGCCTAACATGAAAAATGTGATTTGGGATTCTGAAGATCCGGGGCAAAGTTTTTGTCATCGCGTGAATATAAACACGTATGAAATCGTCATTAAAAAAATCAAAATTCCCTATTTTTTGTGGCGAATTAATCATCAGTGCTATTTCTAAAACAATTGTAAAGAATTTTGATACCTTCGAACAATCGCATTCATAATTCATCAAATTTATTGAAATATTAAGCAACATGATAATTTTTGTTTATAATTTTTTATACTGGCTGAATAAAATATTGATAATATTGATAGAATAAAATTTAAAATCTGTTATAAATTTATGTTTAAGAAAATCGAGATTTTGCAAGTTTTCCTAGGCGAAAGGCAAAAGTTTTATTTTTAAAAATTTCTATTCTTTTATGACGCGATTCATCACAGACATTCGATGTGTCAGAGTGCACACGGTGCACGTTAATAAATATAATAAGCTGGAGTCTCGGTCTGTAGATATCGGGAACAGTCTTACGATAGTTTCGAAAATTTTCTCGCGGGTCGGATCACGCGTTACGCATATACTCCGTCGTTTTCGTCATGCATAATGAACGACTCTCTGGGAAAAGAAACAGAGACTCGACATAATTTTTTCATCCATTTTTATCAATAGACAATATCAATAAGCAAACATGCTCAAAAAATAAAAATTCTCAATCAAAAATAAAAAATATTCTGCGTGCAAAATAAAATTTTTTGATTGATCATTGAAAGACAATCGAGAAGAATTTCGGATTATCAACTTTTGCGATTGTTTTTTATTTTTGTCATTCTCGTAACTTCTCATCGCGGAGAAAACTCGATTCTTTTTGATCGAGTCATGTGTCATTTCACTTTAAGTTTAACACATGCGAACGCACGTAACATGTTCTGTGTCTTTCGTTCGGTGCCACTGGCGAGCGAGTCCGCGAAAAAGAAAGCCGTCCCATGATTGCCTGATGCACTTACGTAACGATATACATCGCGAGCACACTTCGTTCTTTCTCTTTGACTATGCTCATTCATTTTTTTTTCATCATTGAAAATAAAATTGTTTATTCGATTGTCTGAATTGTAGATTTTTTGCTCATATTGAAACAATTGAAAAAAATTGACATAATCTGAATAAGATAAATTTGAATATAATGAAAGTAAAAGCACTTTGACAAAATGTATAAAATAAATTATTTTATTTGTCTAAAAATTGACATTTTTTCCTGAGGTTAATTCTAACTTTCTGGAATTTATATTTTTCTGTTTCTGTGTATAAAATTAATAATAATAATAAAATTAATCCTGAATTTTTATTTTTCTTTCAGCGAGGTTGTATCGGACAGTGTGGTCAACCTCGTAAACGGAAATTCGACGAACACGATGCAGAACGTAGAAGCAGGGATCGTCGACGGGAATCCGAGCACAGTCTTGGCGACACCGGGATTGAATAATCCAGCGTGGAACCGACAACAGGCCGTCAGCGTTCGACATGCGTTCAAAACGTACGGGAGCAGCAAAAATCCTAATCATGTTATACAGAATCTCAGCATGACGGTCGCCAAGGGGTCCATGTAAGTTTTAGCGTTATTCTTACATTCAAAAATAAAAATTTTTTATTTTAGTACTTCGAGGAATAACTCATTCACTCCTGATTGCATTTTCGTTCAATTTTAATTTAAATTTTTTTCTACAAAAATTTTTTTAGCAGTGAAGAAAATTTTTTTTCACTTATACAATTTACAAAAAATTTTCTTCTAAACACCGATTCAGTGAATTTAGTAAAACGAGTCGATTTTTTCAGTTTTTCAAATTCAAGAAATCCATTCAGTGTAGTTATGAAATTTTTTAGTCTCTCACTGGTACGTGTTTCATTTTTATGTATTTTTATTTCAAGTAATTTTTTACAAAAATTTTCTTCTAATCACTGAGATTCAGTAAATTTGGTACATCGAGTCGTTTTTTCAGTCTTTAAATTCGACAAAAATTCATTCAGTATTATGAAATTTTTTGGTCACTCACTCTGGTACGTGTAACATGTCCGATGGCCTCATAATTCGTTGCGACTTGCCGGAGATTTCTCGCCGCGGTCCATAAAAATTGAAAACCTGCGGGTTTTGATCCGAGTAAATAAATATTACAGTAAAGCAACGTAATTATATATCTACATATGCTCGTGTATACCGAGACAGAAATATTTTTGCATGTCAACCGATCGAAAGTGGGTCGACTACCACAGTCATTCGGGATCGGCAACGCGGAGTATTATATTTAAGGAAACGAGTCGCGAGCTCTCATTGTTTCCTGAGGAATAAGCCTCGAATGATAATATTTATAAAAACAATTAACGTAATTATTTTATCCCCACACCGCGGCTGTAAAAGTCAGCCGCGGAAAACGGAAGTGACTCCGTTTTTTCTTAATATTAAAATCGTGTTAAAAGGCTGGGAAGAAATAAGAAGAGTTATAAACCACTTTCTCAGGTTACTCCGAGAAAGGACTGAGATTTGTTGTGGGAAAAAATAGAGTCGGCGAGGACGCGAAACGAATATTGAAATTTTTTAAAGGCAGTGGTGAAACGAGAGGAAAGACCCAAGTTCTCGAGACTTCCGGGTGCTTCTTCTTCTTCTTCGTCTTCTTCGACGACGACAACTGCTCGTACCAAAGTGTACGCTCACTCCGCATTATCCTCAGTCTCTCGGTGTTATCGACCTCCATCGCTTCCGGCTTATTATGTTATTTCTCCCACCTAGGATATTGAACTCCGCTTTTCTCGAATCACGATTATCCGATTACATTCGATCATCGCTGCGTTTATTTCTCTTACGTCGATTTTACGTTCGATAAGAGTCTTTGATCTTTTCGAATTCTGCAAAATTTATCAATTATGAAAAGTTATTTTTATGGAATCGTTTAAGGGTTGATCGAACATTGATGTTATTAGATAAAGATGAGAATTTAAAATATGTTTTAGTTTGCATTAAGCTGGACATTTGAAAAAAAATGCATTAACTGATTTTTCGAGAAATTCAATGTCAAAATTCGTAAATGTTGTACAGGGTCTTATTGCGCGATGATATAAATACGCTCGTTTAAAAGGAGGTCCTTTCGCTCCAGTTGAGTCAAATGAACTGCTGTAGTCAATTTCAACAAATTAAAATGAAAAAATCATAAAAATTCATAGAAATCATCATCGAGAAGTCATGGAGAATGTCTCTATTCTCCATGCTAGAAATATGTTTCCTCATAATATAAGAATGTGTCATGGCAAAAATGCCGAAAATTTTTGTTTAAAACGTAAGCATTTTACATTTGCAAATTCACATTCAATGCTCTGAAGTCGCGCGCTTAACGTTGACAAGTGTTTTGACGCTGTTCTAATCTCTAGGTTACTGGAAAATTTTTGTGCTTTTCTAACATGAATTTCTCAGTAAATTTCACGACAACATAAAAATTTTAATGCAAAAAAAGGGACCTGAATATTTAAACAAATTAATTTTCAGTTTTTTTTCTCTCGTCTAATCAATTAATAGTAGTATAACTCGAAAGAAATCTTAAAGGCTTACTTTCTCGTAAGATTCTATACAAATACTAACATTTAAGAATTTTTTTTTTCAATAAATTGCACGGTAAAGTATGGTCAAACTTCACAGGAGCATAAACAGGAGCATAAATTAAAACTTAAATTATCAGAAAAAAATTAATTTAGGGTATGATCTAACAATTTTTTTTAACAATAGGCGGCGAAAGGACCTCCTTATCGAAGGTTAAGTGTTTTTCTCGATTAGACATCAGGTCTGAAATTTTTCAATTATCTCTTTAACTAAACATCAAAGAATTTATTAGAGTCTTTAGAGTCTTAATATAAAAATGCATGTCATCGAACTATTTTTTGATAAAAACGCGATTTAATACGAAAAAACGTGAAAATCTCTCTCGCAACTGTCGACGCCATGAATAAAATCAGCTGATGACGACGAAGTCAATTGACCCAATTCATCTTAAATATTATAATCCTAATAATTTTTGACAGTAATTTTTAGTAAAACATTTCAAAGTGTCGTAACCATTTTTCTGTGATCCGGAAAGTAAAGGAATAATTTTTTCGAAATTTTTCTACACGGACTGTCATTTATGACTAGTGATGAATACTTGATTAACCATATTAATTGCTCATTAAATACTTAATTACTCGATATATCAAATTAACGATAAACATTATTTTTATCATTTTACATATATATTTTACATATATATTATAACTGATAGCACAAAAATCTCGATATACGTTGAAAATAATTCTTTATCACTTGATGGCTAATTAATTTATATTTATTACAATAAATAAAATTTTAATTAATTATGAAGATCAGTAAATACACAAAAAATGATATATTTGTTTAGAAATCGACTACAAGAGTTTTCTTTCAATAATATACGAATGGTTAATAAATATGGAAAATTAAAATATTTAATACATTTTTGAATGACAGATATGGGCTTCTGGGTGCAAGTGGCTGTGGAAAAACTACCTTACTCTCCTGCATCGTCGGACGGAGACGATTGAACTCGGGAGAAATATGGGTGCTCGGTGGCAAGCCCGGAACGAAGGGCTCCGGCGTGCCAGGGAAGAGAGTCGGATACATGCCTCAGGAGATCGCTCTTTACGGCGAGTTTACGATTCGCGAAACGATGATGTACTTCGGCTGGATATTCGGCATGGACACCGCAGAAATCGTCGAGAGGCTCAGGTTCCTCCTTCAGTTCTTGGATCTTCCCTCTCAGAATCGCTTAGTCAAGAACCTCAGGTGCGTTGTATTTATTTCTACAAATAACATCCTTCGACTCCGCTTCGAAACGTTTCTAATACTTCTTCGTAAACTTTTATGACCGGACTTATTTATTTTTTCGATATTTCCAATTTTTCATCGTAGTTTGAACAAAATTGTTGCAATTTGCAATACTCCGTTCCAACGTTTGCAAGGTTTTTCTACTTTCGTATTTTTTTTAAAGTTAAAAAGTTTTTTCTTTCGACGAGTCCGTCATTTACTATTTGCAACGTTTCAGGAGGGATTGGAGGTACAATCCTTGCCAAAAGTATGTTTTGAACAAAAAATTTGCAAATTTTTGATTTTGTAGTCTTTTAATTCTGATTTTTTTCTATTAGCTATACAGCGTCAATTAACAACTTCAAATGAATAATTGAACCATTTTAACAATTAGCATCGTTGAAACAAAATTGAAAAATTTAGTGAAAAGCTTTCAAATTTTGTAATTAGCATATTGAATACGTTGTATCGAACATAAAAAAGTTTTACGAAGATGGTCCCATGAATTTATGAACTTTTCACATAAGTGTATATAAAACATAAATTGCAAAGTTTGAAGGTTTGCAACTTTAGGACCATTCAGTGAATCATTTTCAAATTTTGTACAACGATTTTTGAGATATTTTCAAACAATTCTACAAAATTTGAGCTTTTTCTTACTATTTTAAAAATACGTTCAATCCCTCCTCTAAATGTTTGTATCAAAGAACTTTTTTGAATCTTAAAATATTATATTTTTTTAAATATTTGTAAAATTTAATTAATATTTTCAATTTTTTCCAGTGGTGGCCAGCAGAGACGAGTCTCGTTTGCGGTCGCTCTGATGCACGATCCGGAGCTTTTGATCCTCGACGAACCCACCGTCGGCGTCGATCCTCTTCTGAGGCAAAGGTCAGTCGAGTATAATATTACACACTGAATCTCATTTTCCTCGTGGAAACGATAGAAATGTGATACAAAGTCGCGATGTTTCGTACCACGTCCAAAGTCTCGAGAGAGTCTTCAAGAACCGCGATTGCGTGCGAGCTTCGACGTCAAAATGGCCACCGCGTCGAGAAAAAAAAAGTTGTCTTCGCGATGGCCGAAGGTCGGCTCCGCATGCACAGCATCCTCGAGGCAAAGTCTACACGTGGAATACGAACGTAGCCGGCTCGCCTTTTTTCCTCCTAAAAGCTCATTATTTATGCTAATTTCGCGTCGATAATGCGCTCTCGGGGTTTCGTCATACCAAGAAAATTTGTCAAATATCTGTTTTGACGAAAAGTTCCGCGATTGCGCAACTTTTCGTCAATATCGACAGTGAGAATTCGTTTTCAGAATCTCGTGGGAAGGAAAAATTTTCCTTCGTATTTTCGATTTTGATTTAATGGCGGAAAAAATCCGCGGACGTTTTTCAAGCGAGATATTGCATACGGTTCAGAGGTCAAGGAGTCGCGTTCTACACTTTGTTGTGAAGGAAAAAGTATATTATATGGTCAGAACGAGAAAGAGCGAGAGGCGAGTACAAAAAACTCGTCGAGAACGTACACACATATGCAATAAATAAAACATGAGCTCGCAAGACAGAGACGCGATCGTTTCACGACAAATATCGCGTGGATCAATAATACAAAAAGAAAAATAAAAAGACTGTCAGCGCTTGAATCGTCGAGAACTTTGCCTCGTGTGGCTCTCAAGGGCTATGAATTACGGGATGGCAAAGTTATCAAGGAGAACTATTATGGAACACCCGAACGTGCTATTTTCATTCAAATACCTCTCCCTGTAATTTTCTTCTATTTATTTTTCACGGCACTTCCGTGAATGGAAAATTTTGGATATTTGCTCACTTAAAAAAATGTTTTTACGGTTCTCTCGAAATTCAAGGAAATGGTTTTTAAATTTTGTGTACTGACGTGAATAGTTTCCGAGTGGTATTTTTATCGGTTTTACTTGAAAAGAAAAAATTTAATTTTAGAATTTTTAGTAATGATTTACAGAATTTTGTAATTTTTATATTTTAGTCAGGGTCTGATTAAGAGTCATAAAAATGTAGAGATTTTTTTAACCTTGTCGAAATTTTCTTATCAGTTATCGGTAAGGATTTTATAAGGTAATTTTACTCTAACTTGACCTGATTTAGTCTCTATGTCACGTCGAACTGACCTCATGAAAATTTCTATTCAGACTTGTTTCAAGGATGTACTTACTGGAGATAACTCGAAACGGTGGTAAAAATCTGAAAATTTGACCAGTCACTGATAATAGAACTTTAATACTTGTGTGCAAATTTTAACTTAATTCACTAAATCGTTTAAAAGTTGTAATAAATTGAATATTATAAGTATTCTTATGCAGATTAATCGAAAACGAAATTATAATACCTAAATTATAAATATCGAAAAAATGGTGTTGTCACTTGTACATTTTTTTATCAAAATGTTTAAATCTTAAAGAATCTTTTTGCCAAATTTCCTTAGCTTGTACCAAACAGTTTTTAAGAAATTATCCACTTATGACAACAAAACGAATTTTCTTCTCTAACAGTACATAAAAACTGATTAAAACGTTGAGGTTTTGTTGATAATTTTACCCTACGATAAGTTCACATAAATAATGTTAATAACGAAGTGTAAACAATTTTGTCTAAATTTTTTTTTCGATTCCTTAAACAGTCAATAATATGAAAATTGTTGATGAAACATTAGAAACCTAAAATTGTTGATAAAACATTAGAAAACCAAATAAAAAATTGCAATTTTCTAAAAAAAAATAAAAATTAAATTTTAATTAAATTCAGTATGGAAAAGTCATTTTTTTCAAGGACTGTACCTCCAGATCATCCTTAATTGATTAAACAAAAAATTGTTTTGTATTTAATTTTAAAAAGTGAAAAAATATTCCGAATGTTATTTTTATCGATTTATTTTGTCATGTTTCAGTATCTGGAATCACTTGGTTCAAATAACAAAAGATGGCAACAAAACGGTGATAATAACGACGCATTACATCGAAGAGGCTCGCCAGGCGCATACCGTGAGTAACGAGAGACGTTTTTTTAAAATAGTTTTTTTGTTTTTCCTTTGCGATGTTTTCTCGGTAAGGAACGCGAGCTCGACGCGCGAATTTTTCTTGAACGCGATGCATCACAAGGGTCGAGGTCCTGGTCGTTCATTTGTATTCCAATGATTGACGCGTGACAATCACTATTTCTCGATAATCGTTCCTATATACCTTTGTTTATTTATGAGATGCGCATCGACTACAATCGTCGATTGAAAATAATTCTCTAAGAGCTCCTTTTTTACCGCACCTGTCGCGAACGAATTTTTTTTAAAGATATACAAAAAGGCAATTCCAAGGATATTACGGAGTCGACTCACGTTTTTTTGCTCCGTTTATTGCAAAAATGGTAAAAATATTGAATTTATAAACAAATAAAATAAATTATCCGCACGATTTTCATAAATAAAAAATTAAAATATTTCCGTACAATCGTTACAAAGTATAAAAATCGAATTAATCGTACCAAGATTATTGATGGAATGTTATAAAAAATATTTAACGCTAAATTTATTTTTAAAATAAAAATCGAATTATCAGACACATGGAATTTGTAATTTTTGCCATCAAGATCGGTTTGATGAGAAGCGGAAGACTGCTGGCTGAGGAATCGCCGAGGGCTCTTCTTACCATGTACAATTGTCCATCGTTAGAGGATGTCTTCTTAAAATTGTCGAGGAAGCAGGGACAGTTCAGTCAACCGACCACCGAATTGAATATTTCGAATAATATAAGTTTGGTAAGCTTAATTTTATTTTTTTGGTAATTTAATTTGGTAATTTATTTGGTAATAAATTTTATCGAATTTATATATAATCAAAAATTAATTCTGATACATTTTATTTTAAATAATTATTTCAGGCTTCCTTGAACTGGGGTAAAAAAGACGAACCGGTTTACGTTACCGAAGAATCAGGAGTCGTTGGACTAAATTTTCACCAGAGCAAAGAAGTTCTTATTCACGACACGACTAATGGAGTTGGCAGCCATTACGACGTAAGGAATGAAAACTAAAGATTTGAAGATTTAAAATTATTTGGGAACATTAAAAAATTTTTTTTTTTTAAATATTAAAACTTTAATAAATGAAAATAATTTTTATAATCGATATTTTGTGTGACAGTTAAATGGAAAACCGTTGCCCGGCACGAAAGGAGATTCCACACTCGAATGCGACGATTGCAATATCTTCGATTGTATACAAAATTTGACCAGCGTTGGAAAAATCAAAGCTCTGTTACAAAAAAATTTCCTCCGAATGTGGAGAAATGTCGGGTATGTAAAATAAAATTATTGTTGATCACTGTTTTTGTTATTGTATTTGTATTGATTGTAGAAATTTAATGAAAAAAACAATTATTTTTCAGGGTAATGTTGTTCATCTTTGCTCTTCCGGTGATGCAAGTAATTCTGTTCTGTCTCGCCATCGGACGCGATCCAACGGGTCTAAAATTGGCTATAGTTAATCACGAGATGAACTGGGAAAACAAATCTTGCCCCGTCTACGAGGGCTGTAGCCCTGAATTTTATAGTTGTCGATATTTAAGCCATCTCAATAACGAAACGATGATAAAAGTGAGTTTGAATTATTAAAATCATTATTTTTTGAAACATTTTCTCCATGTCGCATAGAAAAAAAATCTCCAAACTTATTCAATAAAATCACTAATATTTTTCTTTAAAAAAGTATGCAAAGTATACATGAAAATTGTTTATAAAATAAATTTGATAAATTACTAAAATTGAAAAATCAGTAGAGTTCATTATTTTCAATTTGAAGGTTCAATCATTTTTATTTACATTAAATTTAATTTTTTTAATTAGTTACGCATTTATTGCAATTACTTATCAAAAAATTAATAAAGTGTAAAGTGTAAATTAAATATTTTGTATATTTACTATTTTATAAATAAATAAATAAATTTTTAGGAATATTATGAAGATCCAATGTCTGGCATGGATGCTGTTCGACGAGGTGAGGCTTGGGGCTTGCTCTATTTCACCGAAAATTTCACAGACGCCCTTTACGGTCGAATGGCTCTGGGTCCTTACGCAGATGACGAGACTCTGGACTCCAGCGAAATAAGAGTCTGGCTAGACATGTCGAGTAAGAAATCGTTTTCTCAAGCTCAAAGATATACAATTATCATTCATCTTCGAGAAAATAATTCTGTACATAACTACCCTGGGAAATTTGCTCCACTTTTCGATTTCGATCTCCTTATCGTTTGATAAATAATTATTTCATGATATTCATCGATCGCGTGAGTAGTTATTCGTGTCATTGTCATCCGTTCTAATAATTGTGAATAAATTTGCCCTCGACTTCGAAAAGATTTTCTAAAGACCTATCATCTAATTTATTCTAATTAATCGTACTTGTAATTCATTTTTTTTTAATTTTATAATCATGTTAGAATCTTTTTTTATTTTTCATGAAAAAATTTATTCTTCCAGATCAGCAAATAGGCTTGATGCTTGCGAGAAATTTGCAATACACTTTTCGAGACTTTGCGAAGGACTTATTATCGAGCTGCAATCGAAGCACGAAGCTCGCTGATATACCGATTCAGTTCAAAGAACCGATCTATGGATCCAATGATCCAAGCTTCACGGACTTTGTCGCTCCCGGAGTAATTCTCACGTAAGATTTTTATTTTTTGAAATTTTTATTTTTTTAATTTTTTTATACTCTTAAATATTCATTAAAATTTTTAATTAATTCAGTGCATTTTTTATAATTTTTTTTAAACTTTTTTCAGAATTGTATTTTTCTTGGCTGTGGCTCTGACCTCATCGGCGTTGATAATCGAGAGAATGGAAGGACTTTTGGACCGAAGCTGGGTCGCCGGTGTATCTCCCGGTGAAATTCTCTTCTCCCATGTCGTGACGCAATTCGTCGTCATGTGCGGACAAACAACCCTCGTTCTCATATTCATGATACTCGTATTCGGAGTCGAGTGCAAAGGAGACATAGGCTGGGTCATCATTCTCACGATACTTCAAGGACTCTGCGGAATGTGTTTCGGTGAGAAATTCACGAATTGTTATCGTGAGAATTCTCACCTGAGACTAAAAATTTAAATTCTAAAAAAAAATTACAAAATTGAAATAGAAAACGAACCTATCATATTCGGATCACTGCAGTGCTGTCAAGTTTACAGAAACGATATTTTTCAAGCTCGCGTTACGAAAATTATTATCATTGATTGGTATTATCATAATTCTCACGATACTTCAAGGACTCTGCAGAATATGTTTCGGTGAAAAATTCACGAATTGTCATCGTGAGAATTCTCACCTGAGACTAAAAATTCAAATACTAAAAAAAATAATTAAATTCATCATAAACGTTAAAAATTGTATCATATTCGGATCACTGCAGTGCTGTCAAGTTTACAGAAACGATATTTTTCAAGCTCGCGTTACGAAAATTATAATCATTGATTGATATTATCATAATTCTTACGAGACTTCAAGGACTCTGCGGAATATGTTTCGGTGAGAAATTTACGAATTGTCATCGTGAGAATTCTCACCTGAGACTAAAAATTTTTATTCTGAAAGAAAAAAAATTAAATTCATGATAAACGTTCAAAATTGAAATAGAAAACGAACGTATCACATTCGGATCATTGCAGTGCTGTCAAGTTTACAGAAACGATATTTTTCAAGCTCGCGTTACGAAAATTATTATCATTGATGACTGTCGATTGCGGATTTCGAAAAAAAAAATGAAAAAAAGGAGAAACCAGATCCGTTCTCCGTGGTGGAAAAAGTCTTGCGCAACGTCTTGATTAGTCGTGACGGAGCGGTTTTAATTACGAGATCTCGCACTTTTCGCTTCTGACTTTTTTTTTGTATATTTTTTATTTTTTTATTTTTCTGCTCCGTGAGACGGAAATTCTGCATATAAACCGAGAAGGAACGTTCGCTATTTTATTATCATTTATTTATGAGCGATAGATCGATCGGTGATTATTGATTCTTCGCTTTTTTATCGATCATCTCGTTTTCATTCATTTTTCTTTTCTTCAGGTTTCGTGATCTCGGCTATTTGTGAACTCGAGAGAAATGCGATACAGCTGGCGCTCGGCAGCTTCTATCCTACACTACTGCTAAGCGGTGAGCAAATGAAATATTTTTCGTAAAAAAAATTGTTCGCCGTACATGCACATGCCAAATACAACGGGATGTAAATATTAATTGGTAGACTTTCACTTTTCCTTCGCTGTGAGCTACGAGAGCGAGGTCACGTATCTTGCTATCAAATTCACTGTTTTTTAGCCAAGTCACTGCAGTTACCGACGACCGTGTTTCGTCGAATCTCATCTCATATCTCTGAATAATGCATTCGTCACCTGCTCTGAGTTTTTAGTTTATTCGAAAATCATTTTATTGCTTGATGAGCATGATAATGAAACGTTGGAACACAATGTGCAACAGGTGACGAGTCCAGAAAATAATTTGGAATAGCTGCTTGAAACTTATTTGACATTTGTTTAAAAAATTACTGATTGCTGACATAAATTTATTTGATAATAAAAGTCGCAACAAATTATTTCCACAAAAAAATTATTGAAAAATTGACAACTGCCAAAAATTTCTTTCTGAATAGCTATTTGAAACGTATTTAACATTTATTCAACAAATTACTGATTGCTGACATAAATTAATTTGATAAAAAAAAATCGAAACAAATTTGTCCACAAAAAAATTATTAGAAATTGAAAGGAGTAAAAAATGTCTTTTTCAAAAGCTGCTTGAAACGTATTTGACATTTGTTCAAAAAATCACTGATTGCTGACCTAAATTAATTTGATAAGAAAAATCGACAAAATTATTTCCACAAAAAAATAATTAAAAATTGAAAGCTGTCGAAAATTTCTGTCAATTTGTCAAAAAACAGCTGATTGAAGAAACTCCAAGATAAAAAAGTAAGAAAATGCAATTCTGTCAAATTTAAGAAAATCAATGCACACTAACAAACATTCATTTTTTCAATTTTCTTCAATTCACAAACTTATTCTCAAGAATTCTATTGAATGAAAAATGAACAAATCGCAATTTTTCGCTCCCAAAATAAAAAAAAACGAGAATCAACAAAAAAATGAAAATTCTCCGAAATCGAATATCGAAGTGCAAGTTTAAATACTGGAATTCTTAATTTCTTGCTGGAAAAGAGAATCGAACTTGCTCGTCGTCTCGCTGAGACTTTCACATTTTCCCCTTTCTCCGCTCCACATTCCGTGACTCGATTGATGAATACAAAATTTTATGACGTTGCAGGTGTAATATGGCCGGTGGAGGGAATGCCAACGGTGTTGCGGTACGTGTCCCAGGGGCTTCCGCTGACGATGGCGACGACGGCGCTCCGGGCGATGCTGACACGAGGCTGGACGATCGTCGAACCGGACGTCTACAACGGTTTTATCTCGACGATCGTATGGATCGTCGTATTCCTCACGATAAGCATGCTCGTGCTTAAGTTCAAACGAGGATAAAAAAATTTCATTAATTAACAGTAGTCAGTCAGTCGAAGAAACAATTGTGAATGAGTTTCGTATGTGAGTGTATTCGTGTATCTGGATATGTGATCCCTTCGTGTGTACAGTATTTAGATTAGACGAGATGAAGATAGACAGAGAGCGAGAGGGAAAGAGAGAGAGAGAAGAAAAAAATAGATAGAATGACGATCGGACGAATGTACGAATTAATGCGAAGATCGACGTGAATCGAGCTAGGGTAATCACTCAAAATTTCATTGAAGTTTGCAATTGGGATGCAATTGAAAAATTTGAAGTCATTGATATTTGGAATTTTTTAAAATTTTTTAACTCTTGAGAATAATTTTTATAACGAAATTGAATTTTACACGTTGAATTGCGTTTTGGATGCAAACTTCGATGAGATGATAACAATTTAGAGATCCCTGGAAGGTAGGAGCAATTGCGTAATTCAATTGCTGGACGAAACCGAAGATTCCCGCATGGAAACCCAGGGAAATGTAGTACGATAAGAAAAATTACTGTATATATAAATCTCTCTCTATAAATATATATATACGTAAACGGGTGGCCAGAGGAGTTTATCGAAAATCTACGTGCTATATTATTACGCGTGATAAAAGTGAAAATATTGTTCAACGGGTTGTGTTTAATCGAATGCAGATTTTTTTGTTTTTCTAAGCCAATGAATCGAGATCGCAAGAATCATCACTTTCACGCCTTCTATGTCGTTTTATCGTTATTTATATTCGTCGATGGAAAGAAAAATGAATATTTTTTTAGTCCATTTTGTATTTGTACTTAGCAGAAGGAAAAAAAAAATTTTTTCAAATTTTTGGAGCTCGAGACGTTTGAAAGCTGTCGGGAACACTTTTGAATATTTTTTATCAATCGTCGAAGGAGCTCAAAATGTAAATGAATCACGCAAGTAATTAATCCCCATTATTGGTTATTAAGAGTAATTTAGTCGATTCGTAATTCAATTACAATTATTTTTAATCAGTGTTCAGTATCGAGCGTATGACGTTGTCGAAGTCCCGTTGCGAGCCTTGCAGAGGAAATTAATGATAATCGGTTTTAATTGCTCACGATTGAATTCACGGTCTCTGCCGTCCAAATGGAAATTCGCGATTTAACGGTGCCCATTATTTGCGATATCGTATTACTTAGTGGATATTTCGTATTTCGTGATTATTTTAAGCATTAAGACAAAATTTTATCTTTCACAACGATTAGAAACTGGAAACGCAATTTCTTTCCAAACTAGTTCTGGAAGATCAGTTTTTTAGATAGAATAATTTTTGTACTTAACGTTTCGATTCGGATCTTTAAATTAATTTTTTTGGACATGCTCAATCATCAAAAATAAAAGAACTTGGCAAATTTACGAAAATTTCGGTGTATTGGCGTAAAAAACTTGAACGATTTTGTAATTATATGTCTGTTACTCGTCTACTTTAAGTTAAGTTATTAGAAAATAGCTGGTTAGCTGTAGGACAATTGTACTTGCCCATGACTTAAGTGTACGTTTTATTTAACTTTTAATAATAACAAAATATAAAACAACAACAAGAATACCATTTTGCAGCTTCGTGTTAGAAAATATACTGATAATACGATTCTGAGGAGTACTGAGAGTTAAATTATATTCTATCATTTTTGGCAATACGTTTACACGCTCTTTTTGTGTGTCTCTTTTTTTTCTTACGGGTATATTTATAGCACAGCTTTGTAGCTTTCGTCCTCTATGAACCATTCGTGATTTTCCGTTACTGCATTTTTCCAATATTCTGAAAATAGAGGAAACATTTTAATTTTGCAAAAAGTTATAAAAATATCTCTATTTTTATGAATTAATAAATTTCATTATTTTTTTCATACGTCAAAGTGACATTTACCTGTCAAACTTTTCACAGTTTCGCCATCTCCGCCGTACTCTTTGAGCAAAACGGGAAGGTGCATGCTTTTCAAAAAATTCGTCTTGTCCTGAGTATAAACGTGCAATCGCGAACGCATTTTTTTCGTCATGAAATAACGAAACACATTCAGTACGACGTTCACGTAGGTCGGCGCATTTATGAAATTCAGTGACTGAATTCTCAGTGGATAACACGATTGCCAGGAATGCACGAGATTTTGAATTACGTTCGGTGTCATTTGAAGACCGTGATTCAATGTTACGCCGCTCATGTCGAAAATCGTGACGACACCGTGAATCGAGACGCTCTCGTTTGCCCTCGTGGCTAAGTCTAAAATCATTTTTCCTGCCTGTAAACATTGAATAAAAATTTTATTTATAATTTTTTTCGATTTTTTATTAACTCATTTTTTTAACGATATTTCGTCAACATTTATTTTATTAAAAAATGATGTTTAATGTTCGAGGTAAATGTGTGAAATAGATTTAACATTTTTTTAGAAATTTTTAATATTTTTGAATAAACAAAAGGGCATCAAATTATACTCTGTTCAAAAATGGAAAAAGTGAAAATATTTTTTTCATTCAAAATTGTAAATTTTCAGACTAAACTGTGCAGTAAGATTTTCTTCGATTGACAATACTGAAACATCACGTTAAAAACTATAACTTAACAAACATTTTCCTGCCTGTAAACATTGAATAAAAATTTTATTTACAAATTTTTTTCATTTTCTATTAAATAATTTTTAACGATATTTCGTCAACATTTATTTTATTAAAATTATTGTTTAATTAAAGTAATGTTCGAGGTAAATGTGTAAAATGGATTAGAGTACCATTGTTTTCGAAATTTTAAATATTTTGGAATAAACAAAAGGGCATCAAAATACTCTGTTCAAAAATGAAAAAACGTGAATAAATTTTTTTCATTAAAAATTGTAGATTTTCAGACAAATAACTTTGCAGTAAAATTTTCTTCGATCGACAAGACTAAAACATCACATTATAAACAATAATTTAAAAAAATGTAAACATTTATTGTTTAGTAAAGAAGTATTAAATACTTTTTGGTTTGAAACAGTGTCATGTACAAAAATGTTGGAAAATTACCTTCAGTACGTTTGCTTGTTTGTGCTTATTCGGATCGTGCACGCATGCTCGTACTACAATTATCATTCTTCCTTCCTCATCCAGCTCCCGCAACGGCAAAAAAACGCTTTGCAGATAATCAATTTATTCGTAAAAAACAAGTTAGCGTTCATGTTTTCATTATTCATAGATTCGAAGCCATGTGCATTTTTAGATTGAGTGAAAAAATTTAATTTCTTACCATTATCCGATTTTCACAGATTTCGCAAAATAATTTTAAAAAAGAATTAATTTTTGATGATTTTTCAAAAATTTTATCGAGATTCAATTTTTTTAGAACGTATAAGTTGGTAAAATTTACCCCAAGTCGAACAATTCCGCCAGTTCCGGTAAACGGGGATCCCGATTGGCGTACCATTCCGGCAATTTTGCTCGCTGGGTGTAAAAATTTGTCAATTTTTTCTTCGTCTTTGGAATGTCGAATTTGCATGCTCGCAAAAATCTAAGTATCGAAAAATCATCTGTTGAAGAGCAATCGTCGAATTATACGAATAGAAATTAAAACACATAAACGATACAATCATAATTACACGAAATTTAAAAAAATATACATATTTTTATTTAAAATTTTTATTTTTCACGTATGCGTATATGTATTTCTCACGCTCTTGTCTTTGGAATGTCGAATTTGCATGCTCGCAAAAATCTAAGAGTATCGAAAAATCATCTGTTTTGAAGAGCAATCGATGAATTACACGAATAGAAATTAAAACACGTAAACGATAAAATCATATTTACACGATATTTAAAAAAAATTTGCATATTTTTATTTAAAATTTTTATTTTTCACGTTTGTATATATTTTTCACGCTCTTTCTGGTATGCTGATGAATAATCGCAAGTTTTACTGATAAAAGAACAAAGAAACGATAAAAAATCGCGACGCAGATATGCTGATGTTTTGACAAATATTTTTGTACGTTAAAATTCGTAAAATTTCGTACATTATTCGTTAAAACAAAAGAGCGGACGCATTCGAATGTTTTTACTTTACACTCCGTTAGCGTTACGTATTCGTAATTCGAAAAAGATTACCTGTTCGCGCCCTAAGGCTCTTATCCTCCAAAATCCATTTTCGCAATTCGCCGATAGCGTTTCGACGCACCTCGTCATTTTCGTTCAAATACGTCGCGACGTACTGCTTCTCACTTTCCGTCAGTTGGCAAACGTAGGTCGGTTCCTCCATCGTGAGATTCGTAAGATTATTCATAAAAAGATGAGGAAAAACAAAAAAAATTCTTATGCTGTCAAAATGTGCAAAAAGAGCGAAGAACTTGCTGATTGCTCACAACTTGATGTCATGGATGCTACTGAGCTCTTTTCCTCTTTTATATATCGCATAGACTACGGTTCTGGCAGATCTTTCCTTTTTTATCATTGCGGCCTTGTTTGTTTCTGCACAAATCTACGCAGCTGGAGCACATTTTTGCACGATCGGTCAAACCTTGCAATAATAACAAAATTTTCCCCAATCGCAAAATTTTCATTTATCAAAGTACGATAATGTATAATTTTCAACAAAAATCATTTCCTTACCGACAGTCGATAAGGCAGACTTTAGGAACATAACCTATTTTTTCCACAGCTGAGTAACTCGTCGAGTGTGTTGTCGGTTTGTAAAATTTTGCGCTAAAAATCGGATTTACCATATGTGTTTTAATTTTTGTGAGTTGTAAAACGCTAAATGAGAGATTAACGTCGAAATTTTACGGAGGTAAACACAATTTATTATTTAAATAACACTTTCGTATTTGCAGAGTTTCTTAACTCTGAAAAATGCAAAACACGGAGCGTGTAGGCTCCATGATGTAAAAGTTTCGCGTTGTTACCCATTAACGTACGTCATTCATGTTACCAACATAGAGGTCGAATTGTTCGCAAAATCGAAATGACATCTCAGAATTCAGTCTCGTGAAAAATTTGAAAAAACGGTATAAGACTCGCACTGCTGGTAATGCAAATTAAAATAACGGCATCGCGAGTTCAAAGTATTCAAGCGTACTTTTTTTGACATTGTTATTCCGCGGAACTTGACTGCTGATATTTCCAAATGTCAGCTACGTCCACTGTTTCATTGGCAAAAAAAGCATCGGGCGAATTCTCCTTTCACCTTGTTATTTGCGACTCTGAAGCCCAGTGAGATAGCTCGTACTCCGGTCGAAACTACTGTCAATGTCACGAAACAAGTAGCGAAACGATTTTTTTGCTGCAAAGTGTGTACACTCAGCAATTATTTATATTCACATGTCATTACAGCATAACCTTTAATACTGTACGTACAATTAGATTGTACTCTTCTGTATTTCGATAAAAGAATCAATATGTTTGAATGTTCATTGAAAAATAGTATCATTTATGTTTTCAAACGTTTTTATATACATTGCAGTAGTTATTAAAAAAAATTAAAATCTCTACTTTTATATAAAATACGTAGTACGTTTTCTCTTAATTTTTCATGTTTATTCTTTTTTGACTATTATATCTTTTAAGTATAAATATTAATTATGATATTGTTTTTTTTCACTCAGAATTTTAATAAATTTTTATCATGTTATTGGTGCTTTTACAGAGATGAAGATACTGTTTTGATAATAAGCAGTTTTCAACGCCAAGCAAAATGTCAGACGATGGATCTCAGATGTCGTATGAAGTTTCGAGCGTTGGAGAAATAATAGACGCAATGAATGGGACAGGAAGAAATATATTCCCCACCTTGGAGGAAAGATTTCGAACACTCACCACCACTAATTTTATGCCGCCACGACAGAATAGCGATTCTAACAATGGTAATTAAGAAGAAAATTATTTAATTAAAATCTCTTGCTGAACATTTTTTTTCTGAAATTGTATAAAATATTTTTCGAAAGAAAAAGATTTTCTACTCTTTTTTTAATGCACTATGTTATCATGATAGAAGCATCGGATACCCATGCTGCAACAATATCCTCTGAGGAGGAAACCACTTGTAACACAACGTCAAACTCAACAGATGGAGAATTGCCGGTCGATGTCACCGATGGGGCTACTTCTCCTAGCCAAACAACTCCTAGCGTTCCAACTCTCAGTTCCGATGATGAGTAAGCTGTTTTATTTACTTGTTCTGCTGTTTATTTTTTATCGGGATACGTGAACCTTATTGCATGTAACACATATTTAGAATTATTAAGGTAGCTCTATCGATTTTCGGATTTCTTACATTTTGCATACAAATTTCCTTACATCTTATTTTCTCAAATTTTAAAACATCTCAACACACTTTGACTGATTATTAAAAGACTCTTTATCATTAAATTTCTTATATAACTAAAAATTAATTCGTTTTTAATAAATTTTTTATATCAAAAATACTTTGTTTCAAGATAAGTTTGTATCAGATGTTACGAAATCATCAAAATGCCATTAAAATATAGAAGCATCTGTTACAGAATGTACATAAAAGGTTTATTTTCGGTTATTAAAAGATTCAATATTATTTCGAAATAGCATGTCAAGTGACCGAAAACCTGTTTTATGAAGTCAACTTTGGAACAGGTTCGTGTCATTTTATTTATTTTTCTTTAAATTTTGTTTCCACGATACATACACTTTATTTCGCAGTTACTGTCAGATTGTAATCGTTATATGACTCGATAGAGCTACTACAGAAGAACAAATTTGCTTTTAATACAAATTTCTTGATTTTTCCGAACGGAATTTTCGTTTATTTCAATTTTTTTTGTTTACAACAAAGGTCGCGTATCCCTTATTTTAAAAACGAAGTTGATATTATCATTTGAATCTAGCAAAAGATATTGCTGGGTTTGTTTCGCAACGGATGAGGACGATGCAACGGCTTCTTGGGTAAAGCCCTGCCATTGCCGAGGAACAACCAAGTGGGTTCATCAAGGCTGTATACAGCGTTGGGTCGACGAAAAGCAAAAAGGTCGCGCTGGAGCTCACGTTGCTTGTCCTCAATGTAATACGGAATATATCATCGTCTATCCCGACATGGGTTAGTAAAAATCAACAAACCAATATGGATTTCCTAATGCAATCAAATTTAATATGTGAAAAAAAAACTATTTTTGCATATCATAAAATTATAATTTCTGTATTTTTAAAAATATTATCATTTGGAGCTCAATTTATCGAATTTTTTTTCCGATAATTTCAGGTCCTCTCGTCGTAATTTTGGACACGATCGATGGCGTTATTTTCCGTGTCTGTCCGTTCATAGCCGCTGGAATTGTAGTTGGATCGATTTATTGGACAGCCGTGACTTACGGAGCTGTAACGGTAATGCAAGTTGTGGGTCATAAGGATGGTCTTACCATGATGGAACAAGCCGATCCACTGATTTTACTTGTCGGTTTACCGACTATACCGATCATGCTTGTACTCGGAAAAATGCTCCGATGGGAAGATCAAGCTCTTAATCTTCTCAGGAGACACGCCTGTAAAGTTCCAATTTTGAGACATTTTTTGCCTCGCAGGTAAATATTTTAAAAAAATATTTCAATCCATCCTTCAAAAATATATCAATAAATGAAATCTCTTTCACTTTTAATTTTACGCTTCAACAATGATACGAAGTATTTTTCTGATTAGAATCCAAAAATGTTGTCAATTTCTATCCATGAAAGATTAACTAATTACAGTTATTCCGATGACGACAGAGCACAATCTCAAGAAGTTCCACCGATGAGCGATCCTGTTTCAGCCACGCAAGTTCTGTGCGGCGCACTTCTGCTTCCAACTATCGCAAGCATTTGCGGCAAAATATTCTTCGAGAGCATAAACTCGAATTTTCAAAGGACTCTCTTGGTGAGTTAATATTGCAATCAAATATAATTTTCACAGAAAAATGCATATTTTTATATTTCAAAAAAGAAGTCGACAGAGAAATATTTTTATAGTGCTAGAACGATAAGAATTTGGGAAAATTTCTTTCGATATTATGTGTGAATTAGTCATCACTCGTTTTCAGGGAGGCGTAGCATTTATAACGATAAAGGGTGCTTTCAAAATCTACCATAAACAGCAACAGTATGTGAGACAGTGCCAAAGGCGAATAATGGACTATACTGCGAGCAACGTAGCGTTGTACCGGAGACAGCAAAATGGATAACAATCAAATGAGTTAAATTTGAATTTGATCAGACCTCGGTTTCAGGTTGTGGTACGTCCAGCGCACAGCACATAAGGGCACACACGTTCACGTGCAAGTTTAATTTGAGTTTTCAGTACTTAAAAAATGAATAGCGTGAGCTTCGTGAACGCTGTGAATGCTGTGGGGCACTCAGCAGCAAATTTTGAGTAATGAAAACTCAAATTAGAATGCACATGAATTGGCTCTGTGCGCTTCGCGTACGATTCAGACTGCCGCCTGAGATACGAATCGATCGATTTTAAATATTTTCGAGTTTCAATTCTCAAAAATCTCAAATGAGCCCTATAAATAGGTATAACATATAAGACAGAGTTACCTGATCGAGAGGAATTCGATATTACAGAGGTATACTGCGATTTTATGAGCCTTCCTGATGCACCTAAATACGAAAGAAGTTAAAAGATGTAAATATTCGCATAATTGAAAAGTACTTGATCAAAGAGATCAATGATGATTTTTTTTTGCTTTAGATGACTTCAAATCTCCATGAAACCTTCAAATTCTGTAGATTGGGAACTTTTTTTTTTGTAAAAAAATAAATGAGTAAAAGTATATAGTATTTTCCATATCCATTTTTTTGACAGAAAAATGTAAATTTTCAGTCTTTGTGGTTATAAACGTGTAGTCATCGATTAAACAGGCATCACTGTCAACGATAGGGTTTGGACTAAATATATATTCGTTACTTCAAGAGAGAAACATTAGTGTAGTTATTAAAGAGGAAAGAACGAGTTACTGACTAAACATACTTGTATTCAATACTGCCCTTATCATATCGGTGTCGAAAACTTCTGGAGTTAGCAGATGAGGAATCATTTTAATCCGGTGAAAAAATAGTAAATTATTCTCAGAGGTGCTGCATTAAAAAAAAATCGTTGCTTCTGGAAGGATAGGTTGTATACAAATTATCAAAGACTTAATCCACCATCGCCATTTAATGTAATGTAAAAATGTACTTGCTGAATATTAACAGTTCATCAACGACTCGACAATTATGACTTAATTAAGTACGCCTCCTTTTTATCTATTTTAAGGTTGATTTCTTTAGTTGATGTTTATTAGAAGTTAAGAATAATACACGATTGAAATTTGGGTTTAAAATATTTCCAGGACGTGCTACATGAATATTGATGACAGTAGTTAGATATTTTCTCAAAAATATTACAAGCACCGTCAACTTTATTATTGTTTTAAAGTTGATGAGCACATGGAGATAAATTTCTCGTTCTCGTGATGTAGCTTGCGTTTTGTTAGCAAGTAAATTTTATTATACAGTAAAAATGCAACTTTTGGAGAAACAAATAATTCGTTTCCGAACCTTTTGCATATTTTTCTCCTTTGTTCTCAGCCTTTAAGCTCGAAGCAACCGAACGAGTTGCTAATTACACGTTTAAACTTTGTACTATACACCGACGTATCAGCGCTTTCATACATCTTTCGTTATTCTTAATAACATGGGCGTTAAATTAATTCATACAATAATAATTAAAAAATATCTCTCATTTCGTTATAATATAATAGATCTACTGAAAAATGCGCTTTTCACTTTGTTCTCGTACAGTCTCCTCGTTAAATAAAATATACATAGACATTGATGCAGAGGAAATAAAAAACAGTGCAAGCTTTGCTGTTTTGGGAATGCGACCAGCACTCGTGTACAATTTCAACGGCGCCTTTGGGATAAAATCGGTAATTGGGCGATTTTACAATTTTTTTCAACTTTTAATTTTATCCAACCACTTTATTATAACAATGATGCTGAATTATCTCTTATAATTCATGAATTATGGTTCACAAAACAAGTATCGAAATGCATAACTAAAATTCTAAAAAAATTATGTTTTCTCTTTCAATACTTTGTCATTTTTTCTAGAGTTACTAAAACATAGTATTACTCATTATGTATTTTCAGTGTTATAATAAAGTCATCAGATAAAAAGAAAATGCACAAACTCTGCATTTACCGACAAACAAATGTAGTCTTCAATCTTTGTATCAACGATTAATGTCCATTGCGTGAGGATTTAAATTATAAATCCGGATATGGGTCGGTATATGGCATCTGTTTGACATAAAAATCATCAGGCTTCTTAATTGCTTCTAACTGAACTTCCACGAGGTGTTCAGGAGTTTTTTCTTTCTTCTTTCCGACTTCTTTGAAGAAAGTGCACGGTCTCAGAGAAAGCGAGGGGTCTCTTTGTTTCAGAACATAAGGCGGACTGAGAATGTCTAAAAATACTAATGTCGATACACTCGAAATTTCATGAATATTGCAATTGTCTGGCCTCAGATCGTAACATCTATGAACAGGGGTAACTCTTATCGTCGGATGCCTCAGGCCGATGAACGTTTGTCCTGGCCGTATGACACTGTCCCTTTTCATTTTTACCGTGTAGTTTGTTATATCCGCACTACCATGAAGAACCTGCAAGTGATTACATGTAATCTTAATAATGGTAATAAATACGTTATTTATTTAATTAAAATATATTGGAACATAAAAATTGCTGATAATAATAATCAAGTAGTATTGAAGAAATTGCATAACTTTAAATAAATTTTTTAAATATATTTCAAGTTACTTTTAACATCATGGATCAGAAAAAGTACACACGAATGGATTTTTGGTTTTTTTTTAATAACCAAATGTAATGTATTTATGTAACGAATTTATTTCAGAGTGACATAATTTGAAAATTTTTTTTTTTACTCACTCTTAGGAAACCATACATTCCTGGATGATCGTGCATGGGCATTGTTACGCCACTTTTCATGAGAAAAATAGCAATGGTTATGACATCGTTTTCGAAAACGTCCATAACGCAAATCGGAGCACATTGTCCCTCAAAGTCATCTATGACTCGTGAATCGATTCCAACATCAGCAGGTACGACCTTGCTCATCATAGAAAACAACTGCTCGTAGTAATCATTGTATACAAAATTGCTAACGCGTGCAGGTGCTCGAAATGTCGACAACGCTGCTCTCCGAAGCGCTCCTATCGTGATCATATTAATTAACCTGATCACTTTTTCATCTGAATTCAATGTTTTTTCACTTTTTTCTTCAATCAAACATCATACTTGAAATCTTCGGTCGTACGAACGTTAAAGCATCGTGATTGTCAAGTGAATAACCTCAACGTTCAGATAAGAAATTCCATTCAAAGTCCAACAATAACAAACAACTGAGCTGCAGGAATTTTTACGCGAAATTGCGTACGATTGAAATCGTATTTCACTCACATTCGATATTCTCACTTGTTTTTCAAGCTAACGTCCTCTTTCAAACTCTTGAAGCTCAAAAGTGAATGGATGGCGATTATCAAGTGTATAACCTCGATTCTCAGATAAGAGCTTTTATTTCCAATCCAAAAATGACAAACAGCGAAGCTCTGTTGATTTTTACATAACCTTGTGGACGAACGTGCCACAAAAAAATTAATATTTCTGGATAACGGATGATAACACTTGTGAACGGTGGAACGAAAGTCGTATTTACGTAATTTCAACGAAACGTGATTTAATCTGTACACGTTTAACCAGTAAACACACGATTTTTTGTTATAATATATTTGGCAGTCGTGCGTCAATTACTGGTAAATGAATTACAACGTATGTCGGATTATTCTTCAGCGAGAAATATTAGATAAATTGTTTCAATGTCCAAAGATCACAGACGAAAAATTACGTGGAAGTAGGTTTGAAGGTTGACTTCGTGTTTATTTAGGAATTGTTTTCTTACCTCAACACGGTAGAAGTCTTGTTTTTCGACTAGTGATAAATTCAGTTTCGTGGTTGCTCATTTGATCAATAAAGTAAAATATAAACATTTGTATCAACGAATGTGAAAAAAGGAAAAATCTCGTTCAACGAACATTTTAGCTTGCTGATAACGACGAAATTTATCGTATTCGTCCGATATCGAAATCACGTTTTTAAAATTCACAATGTAAACATTTTTGAACTATAATACTAATGATATTCAGAGACTCGGTAGAGTCTCGGGACAAGTACATGTCGCGCGACTCTGGGCGAGGCTATATTATCCGGAGTGAGAGTTGCCTATGCTTTCT
>JAPYYX010002132.1:0-18157 GCA_030522605.1 Cremastinae sp. B BG-2022a | reverse complement strand
ACAATAGCTCCCGAGACACTAAAAAAACACTAGAAAAATAGGAAAAATAGCGAAATTTTGAATTTTCCATAACTTTAAAAAAATTGTTTCCCTTTGGTAAAACTTTGTTTGATGATGAAAGAAAACTTCCCACCAGAATTCATCCAAATCGGAAGGGGTCGATTCAAACCATTTGTCGATTTGATATGGAATGACCCTGAAGCAATAAAATACTTTTGTACCTTCGCAGATGGTCCGCTGATGAAATTCTTCGACGAATTCCTCAACGTCGGACAGCATGTAAACCGTGCCGCTTCTTCCGTCTCTTAAGAGATTGTGCATTTGAGGATTGAGCTCTTTGTTTCCAGCTCCGCAACGAAGCTTCATGTCGCTCTTCAGAAAGACTTGTTTTTCCATGTAAGGCATTCCGGACTTCGTTGTACCCATGTAAGAATAAATCACGGTTGTACCGTGTCCCTTTGACGTTACCATGGAAGACCAACCGGACGGAAGTTGAACTTCAGTGTACACGTCCAACAAATCTTCGAACAGCATCGCGTTGTCGTCGTCCTCGTAATCGTTCTCCAATTTTATGACCATCACGTCCGATCTGTGGGAATTCTTGTTCTCGGGACGAGATTCGTTTTTGTACTCTTTGTTCTCGCTCACGGTGACGTTCTCGTTGCTCAGAGAATCCCACATGTCCATCGAAGTGTCCTCACCGCTGGGCAGATGAACCTTCGCTGAAGAATATTTAACTGTAGCTTGATCGCACGTTCCCAACGTATTAACGTCTTCCTCCATCGAATTTACATTCTCTGAATTTATAGCCTCAACAAAAACGAACTGTGGATTCTCGTCGTTCGCGGCGTAGACGAATTTCTCGTCACCCTGGAGATTGATTATCGTCGCCATTTCTTGATCCTGGTCCGCGTGTTCTATCAGAGCTGAATTATTTGTGTCTTCTGAGAAATCGTTCGTGTTGCGAATTTCTGTGTAAGAATGTTCATCCTTGCTATTTGACACTGAAAGGGTTTCCGGCTCTATCTGACCGTCCGATTCGCTGTTGGCCAAAGAATTATCCTCCCTTGGTATCAGAAAAGTTTCTCTCGACGAGTTCGAAACCACGGACAATCTTCTGGCCGGTCCTGAGCTTCGATTTACTAGAAATTCTTCATCTTCGTCCTGACTGTTGAGAATATTGTTCATGGCTTCGTATTTGACGTTTGGCACCGCACCAGGTCTGAGACGGCATTTTTTATATTTTATCTACAACGAAAATGAAATTAGTGAAAATTTTTCTGTCGATCTCTCTAACATTTCTTCGCAAAAAATATTTTTGAGTTTGCTTACAGTGACAACGTGAGGCGGCACCCCGCTGACCCAGTGCGTTATTATATCAATCGGCTGGAAATGTTTGCTGCAAACGTAAGTGTCGTCAGTGACCTCGTAGTTTTCAATGCCAACAGCTTCTGCCCACTTCTTCCGCGTCTCCGCGTCCTTCGGCGCAGAGAAGAAGCTATAAGAATTTTTGTAATTCGTCCCTTTGCAAATCGCGCACTTTCGCGTCATCTTGGCGACGAGAATTATTCACTGTGCGGAAAAAAAAAGAATCGCGCTCTCGACAACGATCGACTTTTCTTCAGTCAATTGTTTTCATAATATCCATGTATTTTCACCGTTTGTTGTTCTTTTCCGAAGCGTAATCAAACTATTTGAGGTTATGGCGGTTATGATCTTTCATCGCTGAAAAAACGATAAAAAACGTTTACGAAACTCTGAAGAATTATTTTTATGCCTGAACGTTTGTTCTCCGATGCTTTGTTTTTAGATTCTTAGATAACAGCAGAGAATTATTACTTCTCTTGATATTTCAGGAAAAAAACAATATACGTTCCAAAACTGTGGTTTCGAGGCGCCGTGATCCAATTTTCACGATTTTCATTGGTCCAACGCAGTCGGCTTGTCATTGGTTGTGATTTTTTTTCGAAAATAATGGCGGGAAAATTGGCACGGGATGAAGATTTTTGAATTCTGTAACTCATTTGTTGAAATTTATTGAAATTTACATAAAACGTATCGATTACGCGACTGTTTGTGATTTTGGTTCTTGCGACGCTTTGTCCACTTCTGTGCTACCAACTACTGTTGAAACTTCCTGCATCTTCTCCTCGGCCTGGGGTTCTTCTTTCTCTTGGATGTACGTCCGATCGCCGTACTCTCTGGGTGGAGCCCATGCGGGTAAAATCTTTCCATGTATTCGCCAACAACCGTATTGGGAAACTAAATGCTTTTCAAAGACGACGTACTCGAGAACGTCTTTTTTTAATATCTCGCTACCGCTCATCAATCGTCCGAAGCGATCATAAATTGCCAAAAGCTGTAAAAAAATGAAATTGTACATGCTATGAAATTTTCAAAGTTGTTCACGCCAATCAAATAAATTTGCTTATTTCCTAAATGTTCCATGTATTACAGATCAATTTATTTTTCTAAAATCCTCTTCTTTTTATTTTTATATCCTTAATTTTATATCTTCTTCAATATTATATAAATTATTATAGCATTTTATACGATACTGACCTGTTGCGAATGGAAACGAACAGTTACTTGTGCGAAAAAATTCTTTTCCGAAATGATAGAACAATGTTTCACTGCCACGACACGCGGAGGCTCCAACGATTCGAGGAATTTCCAGTGAATCGTTTTGTCTTCAGAATTGTGCTTTATCATCTATAAACGAAGACATTTTGGTGTTATTTGTCTTTAAATGATAAATGATTTTGGCGATCAAATTTGAGTCATTTTCACTTACCGGGAAAGCCCGTTCTGTCACATACATTCTGAGGTCATCTTCGTTTTTGCTGAAAATGTTAATAATCAATAGTTTATATCACACAATAATATGTAATAACTATCTAATTTTTTTATACATTTGAGAATATCAAAATATACACTTGTTACTGAAGTTACTAAATTAAATAAATCTTTAAGGTAGTTCGATCGCAAAAATTGTTTTCTTACGAAAATTTTGAAAAAAAAAATATGTTTTGAATGAAAAATTTACAAATCGATTGAAAAAAGAAAAAAGTAATTCTACCGTCTAGTTTTTTAGTTATTCAGTTTGAAATTTTGTGATTCTTCCATTTAAATGTGTGTGTGAACGCGGTGAAAGAAATATGTTTTTGAAAATAATTCAAAAACGGTTCTTACCATTTTCATAGAAAAAAATAGAGATGTTAGAGTATTTCGTAAAGAATATTCAGACACAAAGGAACTTGGTTTATCGTCTAGTTTTGGAGAAAAAAATTATTTAGTGAAAATTACACCCTTATTTGAGTGTAATTTTCCAGGTCCGCAAAATGGTAACACAGAAATTTCGTAAAATATATCCACCATATTTACTTCTATTTCATCTATGAAAATCTTAAAATTTATCAAAATTAATTTCTAAAAGATTGCACCCAGCGATCGAACTACCTCAATATTACATTCATTGCAAAAAACAATGTAATTCTCACTTGACCATAGCTTCGTGAGCTTTTATATAAATCTCTTGAGCTTGTTGGGGAAAAGTTTTGACAGTGAAGTCTTCTTCGTACGTCCTTATTTTTCGAACAGACATGAATGCCTTACTTTTCTTCAACAGAAGTTCAGCTTGTTGTTTGGCGCCCTGACAATTTAAAAATAAAGAGAAATTAATCAGTCTTATTGTTATTTTTATTTCTTAATATAGAGCTTCTTACGGCAGTTGACAGATTAGAGAATTTTCCATCTCCTTCGGGTGGCACGTATTCTTCGATGATCCCACCTGTACAGCTGATAAATGCTTGTCTCTCTGACCACAGTTTCTGCGGATAAACGCCCGCTTCTTTCATCCTCTGCCGCTGCTCGTCTTCCGTCAACTTCTTTTGATAATCCGGTAGCTTCAATTTCTGGACCTTGGCGTACCTCAGTGATTTCCATTTCGGTGCCCAATGTTTGGCTCGTCGATATCTCACAGGCTGAAGAGTCCCAATTACACTGCTCAAGGTAGGAGCGAGGACCTTGGGTGCGCTCTTAAATTTGAAATATCGATATTACATCGAAATATTAATATTCAATCAGTTTGATTCAGATTACACAGCTTTGTTAGTTTTTTTTTATACCTGTATGGCACCCCCCAGAGCACAGACTTTAGACAAAGTAGCGTACAACGACATTTTATCCGAATTTAACGGTACTCTTGATTTGAAATTGTTTATAAAATATTTTTGATCGGTTTTTAATTACTCGATTTTACTGTCTTTTCGAATCAGTTGATATTCTTTACATTGTTTCGTGCCGCTTGTGGGGTGATTATAATAGAAAAGTGAGGTTATGTTTCGTCGTGTGATGAAAAAAGTAGATTTCTGTATTATCGACAGAGCGCATTTTGGGGAATTCTCAAAACGCGAAATGTCCCTATATCAGTGAAATTGATTTGTAAATTTTTTTTGTATCTATTTTGCACACATGCGTTATGAAAAATTATACATACATATATGTGATTTTTTTTAAATGGCGATATCTGTGCTAACCTATCAATTCTGACCTCCAATGTGTCAAAGTCCATGACAAGTTTAAATAGAAAAAAAAATCCCGATCGGAGAGATACTTGTGTCTCGAGAGACAAGAAAGACGCGTGATTATGACAAGAATACAATTCATAGCTCAAGGAAATACGAAATTTTCATCAAATTTTCAATGGCATCGAGAAAATTAATTACCGAATATCCCTTACGACGATATCTTGTAAGTTTCATCATTCTAATTTAAAAATGAAAACGAGTTTGAAACTTTCAAATTTGACATTTAAAAAGCCAGAACTAAACGTCATGTGAAATTTTTATTTTTTAAAGTAAATATTTTTTATTATATCCACACATTATTGAGTTCGTTTATAAAAAATTTTATATTGTATTAGCAAAATTTTCTAAAAAAATACGATAAAAAAATTAAAAATCTCACAATCAGACGATACTTTTTATATTAATGCAGTACAGGTACTTTTTTTTATTTGTATCTAAGTCTACAGAATCGCAAAGATGTCACTCGATATTGGCAAATAGTAATCAGCTGAGTGCAGAAACGGTCTTAGCGCCTAAAAATCGTGAGTCATGCATAAGAAAACTAAAATTGTATCCAGCGATGAAGCTTCATGAAACAGCTAGACAGGCCGCAGTATTGGTGCCGTTGTGTACTCATGGAGGAGAACTTGGACTTTTGTACACTCTTAGATCGCCCAAATTGAATTCCAATGGAGGACAAGTGTCGTTTCCAGGAGGAATGAAAGACGACGCTGACAAGAGCCTGGAAACTACAGCGCTCAGGGAAACTTGGGAAGAGCTGAGAATACCGGAGAGTCGAATAGACGTTTGGTCGGGAACTCATGAAATAGGAAGAAAAAATGTCAGGGTGAAACCTGTTCTCGGATACATCGGAGAAGTGGAGCCTGAAAAATTGGATATAAATCAGGACGAGGTCAAGGAAGCTTTCGTTATAAGTCTAGAAAATTTATGCGATCCGAAACACTTTCATTTCACTCATTTTCGAAAGGAAATTCTACTGCCTACGTACACAGGTGGTAAATATCGAGTGTGGGGTTTGACAGCGTTAATAACACACATGATGCTGAAAGCGTTACTTCCAGACGTTTATACTAACGAAATCAAAAAACCACAAAGAATTATAGCACCAAAACTATAAATTGAAAAAATGCCTGTTTATACATGTAAATAGTCTTTTTAAATCGTATATATAGGACAATGGTTTTTGTACCTTTGTATACCGAAATATACTGACAGCAAAATTAACTGGACTGTAAAATAAATGCTCAATATTTAGTAAAAAATTCTTTCTTCGCTGAACGTGAATTTAATCAATGGTTACCATTTTTTATATTTTTCGACTTTTTCATATCCCGTGGTCAACTTTACAACAGTCTGTAATAAAATTTGATTAATTAACCGATGAACAAACATTGACGATTTTATATTGACGCAAGTGTAAAATATATGTTAAAAGAATTGTTGATTTGTTAAATAAAATTTAAACACGCAAACCTCTTCCGATTTTTTAGCCTTTCGAATTTTGAATATCTTACGATATTGTTGATTCTGAATTTATGGAAATGAAATAAAGTTCCTTAGAATAAATATTCAATTATAATTAAATATTTGTATTATATTTGTATAATTGAATAAAAAAATTTTAAAAAAGTTGTTGATTCTGAATTTATCGAAATGAAATAAAGTTGAAGAGATATTCTTATCCTTAGATTCTTATCTTTCAATTATAATTGAATATTTATTCTCTTATCTATATTTCACTTTATTTTATTTCGATAAATTCAGAACCAACAAATTTTTTAAACATTTTTTTATTGATTAAATTTATAGTAGTAATAATAATATCAATAATATAATAACAGGAATAAATTATTTTAAAAAATGTATAAATAAAAAAAGATTAAATTTTTTATTGATATAATTATAAATAAGAAATTTAATCTTTTTTTATTTTTTTATTTATAAATTTTTTTTTTATAATTATATTAATAAAAAATTTAATCTCAATGAGAAAAAACTGGTTCAATATTTTAAATATTTATCGGTAAGAAAAACAGTTTTCATACCGACTGACGGTTGAGCAAGAAAAGTCAGTATATATTTGCCAATGATCGAGGAGTAACGCGTAGTAGCGCTTTAGTCGTGAAAGAAACTCGAGCAGAGAACGTTGAGGCATTCGGAAGCAACGCTCCGCGTGAGACGAGAAACGACTCGAGGAAAGAAAAAAAAACCGTTTTCAATCCGGTCACAAAAAATCAAAGACGCACCGTGATAATCTCCTAATCGTATTAAAATTCGTTTATACCGAGCATGCAAACACGAGCGAAAAGTAACGCGCGCTGGTGAAAGCTCCGTCGCGGAACGTGCGAATGAGTGGTAAACTCGTTAGTTCCTTTCAACACAATCCAGCGAGTATGCGGCTCTCGTCTTGATGCAAATCGGACGCAGAGAAGCGGAGAAGAGAAAATCTTGAGCGGAGAAAGGAAAAGGAGCGAATATTCGCGTAGAAACGGAAAGATTCGTTTCTCTCTCTCTCTCATTCTCAAGTCGGTATGCAACGGACTCGCAATTCCGAGCGACATCGCGGCTCGAGTGTTGTGACAGAACGTAAAATGTTCCTACGCTCTATCGCGATTGGATTCCTCCTCTGCCTGACGTCGACGGTGAGTTTATCATCGAATAAAAAATTATACGATTTTTTTCTCGTACTCGTAAAAAATCTTCGAGCGGAGGAAAAACTAACAATGTCGGGGTTTCCGAGACAAAACAAAAAAAAAATGCACCACACCCCAAGGGCTGTGTTTATCGCCTTCGGTGACGTCACCGCGGGCTAGAGCCTTTGAAGACATTGTTGGCTGTTAAATTCAATTATTATTGTACGTCCGTCGAATCCGAAGGTCCCACGGCTTCGACGGCTTCTTCTTCTTCCGCGCCTCCGTGTCCATTTCTTTGCAGCATTCCAACGTCGGACCACATTTCTTCTCAGTGACGTACGTTCCTACTCCAATCACGTACTACGGGACATATACAGATATATCGATGCGTCGTACGAGCACGTCGCATTTCACGAATACTTACCGTCCGCTGGCTTGGCCTTGTATGACTAATTCCATTCGATCGTTCATCATGGCCAGTTGACGAATGACTGATCCGGCCCTTATTTCAAATCCTCATAATTCCTAATTTACGAAATATCCAAAATAGAAAAAAATGAAATCAAAATGGTCGTCGTAAATACGAACGTCAACAACGAATAATTATACTCAATTTTTATTTGTTTATTTACAAATTTTTCTACATGAAATTCTGGAAATTTTTAAATAAAAAAGAAATTAAATTAAAACAAGTCGTCAGAAATGTGACGAGATATTTTTTCATCATCAAAGAATATTTTCGCTGAGGTTCTCAAGGTTTCAATTATGAACCCTTTTCAATTCCTGTTAATTTTTTATGCACAAAATGTAATCTCAAAATAGAAAAAGAAAACGAAAACAAACATCGTAAAAATTACGAGCGACTCTTCTCAACAAAGAATATTTTCGTTGAAGATTCTCAAGCCAATATTCGATGTTTACACTCTGCAATGAGATATTTTTATACGGGATTTATATTTGTATTATTGCCATACGGACTCGAATAACGTCCGAACCCGAGAGGAAATTTCTCGGTATTGTTTCTATGTACAAGGGATTGTTCGTGTCGTACGATACTTGGATCTAATACTTTTTTTTTAGAATATTCGATCGGTGTCGCCTGTCATTCTTGTGTCGACTCTGAGTCAGCATATGAGAAATTCCGGCGCGGGGAGAGAACAGATAAAGAGATAATTAATCACGGATCAAAGTTTTCGTGTTGCGCGTTATTTCCCTCTTAAAAGATAGTTTGCGTCTATATCATTTTTTAATTACCGCCGGAAAGCGATCTCATCACTCGTTATGCTCAATTTTAGCAAATTATTTTTCCTTCGTAATGATTTTTTTTTTTTTTTTTTTTTCAAAACGGTCGATTTGTAAATCGTTCGAACAATTTACTGTTCGTATCGTCATTTTTATCATATTTGCATTGATGATCCTGCTGATCGTTGGATAAGAGAATTTAAAAAAATAAATAATCGCAAGCCGCAGGGTAAATGATTTTGCGGATCTTTCAGGTTTATTTTTATCTTTGAATCATTTTTATGTTTACGCAGTAAAGCTGAACGAAGCTTGATATCAGGTTCGAATATGACACTCAAAATATTCAGCCAGTCAGCGAAATTTTCTTTTGATTTTCTAAATACATACCTCTTATTACCGGACGTTTGACTTTTGAAGCTTGCGATCATGAATCTGAAGTATGCGGAGTAACAATAATGTACTAATTGATGATTATTTAGACAAATATTCATGAACTGTTCATGATTCGATAAATATCGTTTTCTAAATACCTTTTACTACCGGACGTCTGATTTTTGAAGCTCGCAATCAATCTAAAATTTGTGAAGTAATGAAAATGTTCTAATTGAATAACATTTTGACAAATATTTATGAACCATGATTTGATAAATGTCGTTTTCTAAATACCTTTTATTACCGGACGTCTGACATTTGAAGCTTGCAATCAATCTAAAATATGTGAAATAATGAAAATGTTCTAATTGATGAACATTTTGACAAATATTCATGAATCGATAACTAACATGATTTGATAACTAACGTTTCAAATTTTTTTTTTCCTTTTCAGACGATAAAGGCAGAGGATGGACACTGCGTGTGGTATGGGCAGTGTTTCACAGATTCTTATTCTCACATGAAAAACTGTCCTTACACCGGTCCGGCGAAGCCTCTGGACTTTCCTGGACAGGAGTTGCTAGCGAAACACTGCCCTCATTTGATGAACGACTCTGGAGATGGGATAAAGACCTGCTGCGACACTAAGCAATTGGAAACGATGGATGTTAATCTCAATCTTGCTGCGAATATTCTTAAAAGATGTCCCAGTTGCCTGGACAACTTCGTGAAGCATTTTTGCGAATACACATGCAGCCCGGCTCAGAGCAAATTCATCAATGCTTCTGAAATACTGAGCGACCCGAAGAGCAATAAAAGTAAGTTCACGGATTATGTAAACTCCGTAGTGATCCGTGACATGGAAAAATTAAAGATGAATCGACATTCGATTTTCTTTCTCATTGAACTCGTTCGGCGCCAGTACGAACTTTGTTAATAATTTTTTTTTATCTTATCGCAGTTTTTACTTCGTCGCTAGACCTTGCATGATTTAGCGCTCGCGATAATGCCGAACTGTTGTGAATAGTGCAATTTGTACGATGATTCGATATCTCGATTTTTCACTCTTTTTTCGCGCGAGATAACCGAAGGCTGAATCCGTTTCGTCAATGACGAAACGACAATGAAACTTTCTTGAAAATTTTGAGATTAGCAATCGAAGTAATTTCTTGTAATTTGTACTCTGAAAATCTTAGAAATTTCGACGAGTTCGCATGACCATTCGATTCCTAAAGAGATCGAGCCCACGGATGAAGTTGATTTAATTTCGCCAGATGAATTCAATTGAACGTCATTGAGATCCCGACACTCTCGTGATTGTTCCACACAGACGTTTCTTTGATCCTATTATGATTTCTCAATTGTCCTCGTGAAATTTTTTTTTTTTTGCTATTTTGTTGAGATTGTCATCAGTAGACCACAAATGAATGATTTTTCATTTAAAATATAAATTTAAGATATTTTGACGGTATATTCGATTTATTTAATAAAACAATTTTAAATTGATTAATTGTATTTATCTTTGCAGCTTACATCAACAAGATCGACCTCTATGTCACGAATAAATACCTCGATGGGACTTTCAAGTCTTGCTCGAAGGTGTTCGTACCGAGCACTGGACAATTCGCGATGGATCTGATGTGCGGAGAATGGGGATCCAGCGGGTGCACATCGTACAGGTGGTTCGAATACATGGGCGACGCAGCAAACAATCCGTACGTGCCTTTCCAGATAACTTATCATCCAACCGATACGCAAATTGACAAATTCGAGCCTATGGATCCGATCGTAACTCCATGCAACAAAGCCCTGAACGTAAGTAATTTTGACCAAAATTAAGTGAGTTTAAATGACCAAAATTAAGTGAGTTTAAATTCGAAGATTTGAGATTTGAAAAGATAAAGGTTAAAGATTTGAAGAGATCGAGAGATCGCTGAAATGATCATGGAATTTTCAAAAACCACAATGAAATTTGTTTATTGTTGCGTCTGTTCTGAAACATCTTGAGGATTTATAGGCCGTACAATCTCTAACAATAAGAGTGAATTTTTCATAATGAATTGTTAAAATTTAACCTTTTTTTTGTTAGAAATTGAAATTTTGTATTATGTTATTTACAATGATACTCGATACTTTGCTAACGTTTTATTAACAATTTTCATTATATTTATTGTTTAAACAATTCAAAAACAAAAGTTTCAGACAAACCTGCTTAAATTCGGTTTTTAACATTGCTTGTGTGTGCCAATTGTAGAAAAAACATGTGAAGAAAAACTTATGTTTTGAATAATTTTTCAAAGCAAATTTGTGAATTTTGCATTAGAGACAACGTGAAATTGGAACGACTTGAGAATTAAATATCTTTTCAACCATTCAGTCGATCATTTCCAAATTTGGAAGAGAATTTTTAAACGTATTCACAAATAATGTGCCAAAATTTCAGCAATTTGTTATAATTTTTTAAAAAGGCTTTATACATCCTTGAATGACAGAAAAATTTGATTATTAAACCTCAAAAGTATTACAATTTTTAATTATTTTTACAGTCGAAAACAGCAGCTTGCAGTTGCGTCGACTGCGAGGACAGTTGTCCAGTACCGAAGCCAATGCCACCATTACCGGAACCTTTTACTCTCCTCGGTTACGACGGATATGCCGTCACAATGACGATCATATTCATCTGCGGTTCCACGATGTTCATAATGATGATATTCTGCCTCGGAAACCGGCAGCGAATTGGTGAGTGGAGCGGATGTTCCGCGGTCTCAAAAAATTCACTGACTCATCAACACATCAAAACTCATTTTTTTCCTGCGAGTTCGAAAACCGATACGAGCTCTCGATTTTCATCTAAAAGCATTATCTCGATACTTGAAAATCGACTCGAACAAGGAAAAAGATTGCACGGTTTTACCGCACGATCGCTCTGTATTGATTTTTCTCACTGCTGCCAAACTCTTCGATAATATTACTCCAAATAACGCCACTATCGAATAACAACAAGGTAAAGTCGGCGATTCGGGTAAGCCGACGTAACAGATCGTCAGATCATCAAGAACAAAAAGTACGTGACGGAGCCTTCGACATACGATTTTGAATCTCGAAAATCCTTGACTAATTTTTCATTTCACACACGTGAACAATTTATTCCATACAATTTCTCTCCTCGAGACTCGCGAGCGCTACATAATTTTTCTTTTTTCATCGCGGTCGCGATGCGGAGAGAATATTGAAAAAGTATCTCATTCAAGATATCGTAATTCGCCTGTGATAATAACAATGTCGATTTCTCGCATTTTATAGTGGTAATGGTAATTTATTAATAATTGTCAATTGACCTCAGCCACTTTTTTTTATGGATCTTACTCGTCTGGTTATGGTATAACTGTTTAATATTCATTACACTCGCCTCACTCGCAGAGTGCTAATATTTCTCTTTGTAAGAGCTACAAACTTTTTTTTTTGTCGTAATACCGGAGAAGGCAACGATCACGCAATTTTTCTGCTGATAATTCCACTTTTATTTTTCACCGAAAAAAAACGAAGTGAAAATGAATTGCTCAGACGCCGAGATTCGGCGACGACAACGGTCACTGCGACGTAGATTAAAATCTTTACAAACGACGTCTAATTGAATCTCATGAAGTACTTCTTCAAATATGTATCTGTACCATGTGCGTGTGCGTTCCATTTGAGATCGGAGGGACTGCGAATGTCAAACGTTCCCAATGAATCCATTCTTGCGACTCCGAAAAGGAATTTCTTAATTCGTGTCATTCAAACTTTATTCAGATAAGAAAAAAGCATTTATTTTTTAATTTCAATTATTGATTGGGTAATTGAATGAATGAATTTTGCTTCGTGATTTTATAAAGATAGAATTCGAAGAAAATATTCTCGATCAGATCTCGAATGTGACGCACTCGTGTAACACCGCCAGCCAAAAAGTTTTAGACCGTATCGATCATTCTTATTCTTGATTATGATAAAAAATACTACGACAGATTATTTGCGCACCTGCGCGACCTTCGATTCGAAAAACGATAGCGCGAATGTATTTCGTTCATCTAAAAAACAGATCTAACAAAATTTTGGTTTTACGTGTTTGATGTTTTTGATAAAATTGCCAAATTCTTTTTTGCTGTAGTCAATATTTGCTTCATACTAAAACTTTTTTACTCAGAATTTTTTTAAACGAGCAAGATAAAAAATTTTAAATTTATAAAATTAACAAATAAAAATTGTTCGTCAAATGAAATTTAAAAATTTAGGATTTGGTTTAGTATACTAAAACTTTTTTACTCGAAATTTTTTTAAACGAGCAAAATAAAAATTCAAAATTTATAAAATGAACAAATAAAAATTGTTTATCAGATAAAGTTTTAAAATTTAGTATTTGGTTTGATTTCACCACTCGCAAAATTTATTCCATGTTGACTATGACCTGGAATCGTATTTTTTTCTTTCGAGTTGGATAACTCTTATCGTGTTTTTATTAAAATTCAGGTTTTGTGAAAATGTTACAATTCGAGTAAATTCCAAGTCGATGGCCTCAGCTGATCTTATCGGAATAAAGAGAATCGAAACTTCGCCTTTAAATTTGGATAACTCAGAATATTTTTAACAAATTTTTATCTCCACCAATATTAAAAAAAATTCTTCAAAATAAAATGAAATCCATTCAACTATTATCAAAAATCATAATTTACAAAAATCTTAAGAAAATTATTACAAATTCATTTTGTAATTGGAAAAAAAAATTCACATCATCGATATTGTTTCAAACATTTTTGCCTGGCAGTGTATTTAGATTATCTCTAAAATAATAAATGGTAAATTGGAGTAATAACTGATTCGGTGGTGTGTGTATTATACGTGCGTGTGGACGATAGTTGCACGAGGTGAAGAGGTAGGGCGTCAGGTTGGTAGACGTCTAGCTGCTGGGCTACACCACCCTGGAGACGGTGCTCGAATTGCCCTTGCCGCGGACCAAGAAGACAGCCCACTACAGTCGAAACGTTCCAGTAGGTCTTCTCTTGATTCTATCACTCTGTGTTTTTCACTTTAGTCTCTTATTTTTATTTTTTATTTTTTTTTTTGCAAACTCACGTCGCTTCTTTGCTGTCTGTCATTTTCTATGTATTTTGATTTGTTTTTTTTTTGTCATTCTCTTCAATGTTTTTTGTATTTTTTTTTCTTTTTTTTCGTCATGTATCACATACTCGTACCGTTTCGCGAATTATCCAACGAGATTGTCCAGGTCGATGGAAAGTTACACGTCCATGCAAATTCTCGATTTTATTTCGTTTTTTGTGAGAACGTTTTTTTTCGCGAGAACTCTCGCTCTCTTACGTCAACTACGAATCATCATATTCAACCGGAATTGCTGTAATTGAAATTTTCTGCGAGAAAAGGTCGCAAGACGAATTTCGTTGGTCCAGAAACGAGATTAAGTCACGTTTCTCGACGAATTTTATTTCGGAGGCGAAAAATGTTTAACAACGGAGTTTAAAGTACAGGAAAGAAATCACGTAGCGATTCTATTTTTAAATATTGCGAATTCTTCGTGAAAATTTTCTGTATCGATTTGATGCGGGAGATTTTTTTATTCGAAGAAAATAGTAATAGCAAATTCGTGATAGATTTCAGTCGGTATTACAATTTTTTTTCCCGGCGAAGATTGCTATCGATTCTCATGAATTATCTCGAATGACCGACACCGAATTTGCCTCCTTAGCTTGAATTAATACTTCCTCGCTGCTCAGTAATTTATTTCTCTTTTTTTTTATCTCAATCTCTTTCCTGCTTTTTGAGGAAAAATTCTAACATCGATCTTAGAAGATGGTAAAGGAAATAGAGTAAAAATGAAAAGTGCATAAATTGATTTAAAAATTAATTTATAAAATAAAAAAAAAATTTCGAGGCCTAAATTTTGCACGAATTAATTTTTTCTTCATAATTTTATTTTTTTCGCTTAATTTTTTTTTCTGTGCTGTTGCTTTGCGTTTTTTGCGCTTTACATTGAAAGCTTTTTTCAGACGTATGTATCCTTTTTTTTTCGAAAAAGTGGATATTGAAGGAATATTGAGGAAAAATTGGGGTCAAGTCTGAAACGAAGAGTTTGATTTTTGCAGGCGTTATCTCGGCGGATGACTTGCCAAGGGATCTTCGCGAAGAACGATCCACTTTTATCGAACGTCTCGGAGCCAACACTGACAAGGTTTTGCAGCAATTTTTCTGTCGCTGGGGCACAGGTGAGTCATTATTGATGACGATACTCATTGTGAGAATAAAGAACACGTGTCTGATAAGTTTCCCATTATCTCGTATCTTTGAAGTACTTGTCATAGAGTTTAATATTTTTTTATAGTATTTTCGCGAATTTTAGTGTCGTTGCAATATTTTTTATTTTGGATTGTGTAAAATTTATTTTCATTTTATTCAAAGAGGTACCAATTAAAATTTTAGTCTTCAAGGTTTAAGTTTAATGTACGTAGTATCATGCATTAAAATTTATTTAAAAAATAACTGTACAACAATTTTCTACAAAAATGATAAACCTAAAAAAGTCTTACAAAATTTGTATAAAATTTTATTTAAGGTGTTTCGGTACATAAGCGACTATGATCAGAATGTGATAAAATTTCGTCAGGATGTTCTTTAACATAAAATACGTCAACATGATTTTTTTCAAAATTTTTATCTACGTAGTTTTCGAGTTATCGAAACAGAAAATTGTCCTTTTTCTATGAATATAGTTATAGACTCCATGCATAAGACCGGAAATGTTTTTTTTAATAACTCAATATCTACGTAGACGAATATTTTTTCGGAATTTATATTCGTTTACTTAATAATAACGAACATTGTTTTAATTTTTTATTCAATTCTGATAATTTTTCGATTCCCTATCTGTTTTACGTGTTAATTTCTTGAGTTTTATGACAACTGCACCGAAACCCCTTAAATTGACTACAAAACTTAATACTGCGAAAAAATTGTAATATAGTGATTTTAACGTAAAATATAATGAAATTTTATTATTTATTTTACAAAAATGTTTTCATCAAAGTATCACTGACAGTGTGCCAACGATATTTTGGCATTTTGATAATTTTTAGTTTCAACTTTTCAACGAAACCTCAAATTTAGAATTCTCTTTGTATTTGTACTTGTTGAATTTATAACGAAATAGTAAATCTAAAAATAAATTGAAATTTCATTCTGATTTTAGCCTGCGCACAGCGACCTTGGATCGTTCTGTTCATGGGATTCCTGTTCGTCGTCGCTCTTGGTCACGGAGTTAAATACGTGCATATCACGACAGATCCGGTGGAACTGTGGGCTTCACCGTCCTCGCGTTCTCGTATCGAACGTGATTACTTCGATAGCCACTTCGAGCCTTTCTACAGGAACGAGCAGATAATAATATCTTCGATTGGCCTACCTGAGGTGAATTCCCGATTGTCTTGAGATTGTTATCGATAATCTGTAAACATAGATTACATCGTTTTTTATCAAATATCCGCTTTCATTGTTTTAACTCCATTTTTTTGTTTCCTTTCAGATCGTTCACAACACCTCGAACGGCCCGATAACGTTTGGACCAATTTTCCACAGGGATTTCCTTCTCACGATACTGAAACTTCAAGAAGACATCAAGGCCCTCGTCACGCCTAACAATTACACACTTGCGGACGTCTGTTTCGCACCCTTGACAAATGACTTCACCGGGCCTCCGACCGTACAAAGTTGCACGATTCAAAGTATCTGGGGTTATTATCAGGACGACCTTGATACCTTCAATTCGACCAGCGAGGAACACGGCTTCGAGGTCAATTATCTTGACCATTTCAAGAGCTGTACCCAGTGAGTTATAATTTTTGGATAAAAGAGTTTCGATATTAAGGTTGTACATTTGTTTATTGTTAATTTTATTTTTAGAAATGCCTATAATCCGATATGTCTCGCTCCCTACGGTGGACCCATCGATCCCGCGATCGCCGTCGGTGGATTTTTGTCCCCCGGACAATCGCTCGACAAACCCGCGTACGAAAAAGCCACGGCCATAGTCCTCACTATTTTGGTTAATAATCATCACAACAAGACGAAGTTGGCACCAGCAATGGAGTGGGAACAAACGTGAGGGACTATAATTTATCAGAACAGAATTTCGGAAATAAATTCTCGTTCTAATAGTGTGAAAATATTTATAATTCATATTTTCTTGCAGGTTCATTGCATTTATGAAACAGTGGACGGAAAATGAAAAACCGGCATACATGAACGTCGCATTTACCTCAGAGAGATCAATCGAGGACGAACTCAATCGTGAATCTCAATCGGACGTTTTGACTATTCTCGTGTCTTATATCATAATGTTTGCCTACATCGCGATTTCGCTTGGACAATTGAGAACGTGCGGTAGAATTTTGGTAAATAAGAGATTCGATATTCCAAACAGTTTTATCAAAATGTCTTAGAACTTTGAAATTTGAAGTTTGAAAGTAATTTTATCGATTTGATATGATAAATTTCTTTTTTAGATCGATTCAAAGATTACTCTGGGTCTTGGAGGTGTTGTCATCGTTCTCACGTCGGTTATATGTTCCGTTGGAATTTTTGGCTTCATCGGTATACCAGCAACGTTGATCATCATCGAAGTCATACCGTTCCTCGTATTGGCCGTTGGTGTCGATAACATCTTCATCCTGGTTCAAACGCACCAACGCGAGGGACGACGACCGAACGAGTCGATACCCGAGCACATCGGCCGTACTCTCGGCACTGTCGGCCCAAGCATGCTGCTAACCAGCGTTTCGGAAAGCTGTTGCTTCTTCCTGGGTACGAAAAATACCTCATTCCTAACGTCCAATGTGTCAATTAATTTTATTAGCTGGAAAATGAAAGTATTGAACAGAAATCACGTTTAAGGAGGTTCTGTCGCTTCATGCTAGTCAAATCAGTAACTGTTTTGTCGCGTTTTCACATGGAACTGAATTGAACATATTCCAGTATTTGATAAATCTTCTGAATTTGAAAAATGATTTTTTCATTTTAAACATTTCCATATTACAGAAAATGAACGAAAAAAATTATTTTATAGTGTTAATTTGATTTGTTTTCTTGTATCAATTAGTATGGTGTCACGTGAAATGTCAACGAAATGGCACTTTAATGAGTGAATAATTCTCTCAGAACTCCGGTAACTGTAATTTTTTGTGTGAGAATCTCAATCCTTATAGTCCAAGGAATCCGTGAATTTTTTCAGATTGCCGAAAAGTTCAATCTAAATACATTTTTTCTTCACTTTACGAAAGT
>JAPYYX010002131.1:0-26695 GCA_030522605.1 Cremastinae sp. B BG-2022a | reverse complement strand
GTGAGCTGCATAAGAGTATGTACATGTATTTTTGTGAAACTTTAAACGCTCATATCTTAAAAACGGTACGGTGAAACTTCTTTGTATTTTTTAATCGATCCGTTTGATATTACAGTGTCCGTAAATCTCACAACACAAGCAGGTTAAACGTAACTCGATTTTTTCCTTGTTTCTTTCGAACCACCTTGAAGCAATAATTTTTTCAATAATTTTCGTCATCTAAAATTATATTATGAATATTTTTCCAATCAATCAATTTTGAAATACTTGAATGTACATGTATAAATCAAGTACTTCAAGTACTATAATTAACTTCAAGCAATTAGTTGATTATTTATTAATTTTTATTTTTGTTAAATGTGTTTTATTACTAAAAAAATTTTTTTTTTCGATCTGCAATATTATTTGGTTATTCATTTTTTTCCAAGTGTTTTATCACCAAATATGATGTTTCTAACAAAGAAAAAACTGTTTGGCATTAAATTTTATCAAATTAAAAAATGTTGAAAATTTTCACCAATTTTTTGGGGTACCCCATTTTGCCCCCCCTACTCCATTTTGCCCTCCCCTCCCCTATATAGTTATCCTTTTCTCACATTAGAAGAATCGTCATTATCGAGAAAAGTAAACTCGAAAATTTTAACATCAATTGCCATAATTTCGTTCAGTGGTCCCCTCAGGATTGCTTGGATGAATTGGTCAATTAACGGGTGGATGGTTTTGAAATATTCTACCTCAACGCTCGTTGTAATGGTTCGTGCTAGTGACATGCTTCAGAGATAAAAAGTTCCTTTGTCCATTCAGGCGCATTTTCTACTGGCATTAAACAATGATGGACTTTACCCGATTCTCCCAAGAAATTCCCCTACAAGCTACCTATCCATTGCGGTGAAAAAAGTACTCTTCCAACAACAATTTTTGAAGCTTACTGTTGATCGCAATAAGATCAACGACTTGGAAAAAAATGTATATGATTTTTAACCAAGCGTACCAAAAACGTCTGCTGACTCTACAAATATTATCCTTCCTCATTTTCTCCACTCTCTTTAGCACTAATATATCGTTTCTTTCTACTTTCTTCTTGCGTTGGAAGCGGAACTCTTTTTCAGCGCAGAGCCTCTAAACGACGTTACCTCGAATGTCGAGCTTATCAGCGAAAAAAGAGAGGCAGAGAAAACCTATTACGGTGTTTTTTCATTTTTCACCTTTCCCAATACCCAACATTCTTTCTCAGATCCAGTATAAAAACATTGCGTATTACCGAAATAGCTCACTTTATCAAATTTATTGGCAAAATAGACCGTAAAATGGCATAGAAGCGCATGCACACTGTGAAACTATTTATCTCTCACAATAATATGTTATACATTTATTTATATTTTTATTTAAATTAAATGCGAAAAAGTGATAGTCGCTCAAAAAGTTATGGAATCAATAAAAGTGAAAAAATAAGCTTTTCGCCTACGTAGAGATCCAAGTCTTATTGTTAGAAAAGTTTCTTTCTTTGAGAGAAGAGGAAACTGGATGCACCGGAAGTTGTGTTACTACTGCCGCTCCTCTTTTTTCTCTTTTTGTTATTCGATTATTTCTTTGGTCGTGATTTGGCTCATGTCCAGACACTACTGCACTTGAATTCTGTTCCTTGAGGTGGATGCCACCCACCGAAAAACCGAGCCAAAGAGTTCAAAGAAAAAACGAAAACTATGGAAAATTGAAAGGAAACCAAGTATCGTTTGATTTGTTGCTCTTAGTCACTCTTCTGTCCTTCTCTTTTTAATTTTCTCATTTAATATTTTGATATCCATTTTTCCAGTTCTAGATGTAACATTAATATTGCACGTGTCCTAGGGGTGTACATTTATGACACGTTCGTCAACAATTTTTACGAAAATTTCATGAATCTGGAACAACCTACAGAAAAATTGGTATCATTTTAGGTCGCTCGCGAGTCTCACTGGCACCATTTCGCGTTGAACTGGTTTTAAATCGAGTTTATTTTGACCTTGGATCAAAAAGTTCTCGATCGAGTCTGGCCAAGCGTATAATATAATGACATTAATGGACAAACGGAACATTCATGTGAAAGCTATTTTCATATTTTTACTGATAAATTTTAACGTTTATCAGATATCGATATTTTTTCGATTTTATTAACACATGCTGGAAGTCTTGTACTCTACGAAATTCCAGCTCGCGTGACAATGACAAGATAAAAATAACGATTTAGCGATATCGTGAAAATGACACTCATTCTTCCTCGGTTAGGCAATAGTCGGATTTCTACTACACCAAGCACCTTTTAATGTGAAAATCAATAAAAATAATACGTAAACAAAAGCTATTAATCGCAGAAAATCCGCGTTGTATTCCCGCAGTGTAATTAACTCGGGGTCCCGCAGACGCGCCCGAGCAGAAAGCGAAAATTTATCCAATTCTTGTTCACGCTCATTTGTGTCAGAATTGTTTGCTTCCACCACGAAGGTTTACGTTCGTGTTTACATTGTTTGAAATTGCGATATTTATTATAAAAAACTTCTTATAACATATGTTATGAATTGCAATTTTAAAACAATGAGCATTTTCATTTTTATACAATCAAACTGCTGATTCGACTTTAATTAACAATTTGCATCATGATGAAGAAGCTCAACAGAAAGTTTTAAAATATTTTCAGAAAAAGTTTCTGACGACTTGTGATTAAACTTGACTGCCATATGTTACTTCATATTACGTCAGAAAAATTAAATCCTCGAAGAGCATTTTACGAAATAGCGAGATTTCGAACTCAATTCGTATGAAAATCATGTAAACGATCTCCCAATACAAAAAATATTTGTTAATTTGAAATAATTTTTAAAAATACATATGAGTTACGAAAAAACGGATTATGTATAATCACGCGAGAGGCGAAGATAAAAAGCGCAACGATAATCGTACACGTTAATTGGCACTATCAACAAATGGTTGCTAACTCCTGTTGAAAACATTAGAGGAATCGCATAATCTTTCAGGTCTTGTATGTCCAACGTTTATAATTGGGAATCGATATTTCTCTTATTCGTATTTGCAACACAGGTTCAGATTATACGGCAAATGGTTGGGTTAAAAGTGATGGAGGTTGCAGGGGTAGAGAAACGGATATACGAAGTGTACATTGAGGCACGAGGGGCACGCAAGAATATGTTTACGCCCTGGGAATACAATCGTAGATATACGTACATCACAATGCATGCATGTATCCGGATATAAATGCACAGGATATTCAGAGCTCAATAAAGCTACATTTTGATCCTGATTATTCTTTATACGTTCTCCAATTTCGCCAAGATTTAAATTCAAAATGATCTTCTTTCAATGCTTTTCATTTCTTCCTATTAATGTTTTCTCATAGAACAAGGACAACGGAACGAAATAATTGACACGCGGAATTTAATACAAAAAATAATGAAAGCACTATTTGCTGATTTTTATAAAGAGAGATTGAAAAAGTTTAATTAAATCATGCAACAATTCGACCAACTATAAAGTGTCGCGATTTATTCGCCGAATTATTTGGCATGGAATTTCCCGTGCACTGAGGATAACACTCGTCGGCACATGAGTACATAGAGCGCTGGCTTTGGCAACGAGAGCATCGACATACAGGTAAATGTGTATCTACCAAGGACTAAAATTACCTATGCAGGCTCACCCACGGTGGGTAATATCAGCAGAGCTGTTTTGCAGGGATGCACATACAATGCTTATATACATGTCTGAAAGAACATTATCACATAGACGACGTGTTCGTACCGTTGATAGGGTATAACCTAAAAATTGTTGATTCTGAGCACCACGCGAATAATGAAATCTAGCGGAAACATAAACAGGGGAGTTCGATACGAGGAAAACTAAATCGAAATACGATCATTGCTGTTATTAATGATCATCACCAAATCGGTGATATTCCGGGAATTTTACCACGACCGTCCAATAATCATAATTAAAATAAAGGAATAAAATTTTTAACTGCCATGAAAAAGAAACATTTTTTAAGGGGACAAAATGGGATACACCCCCCCCCCCCTCCCACCAAGTAAAAATTTTTTTTTGCAATTTGTTAACTTATTATTAGCTTTGGCATCTTATTTCAAGTAATTAATCGACGATTTCTTTTATTTTTTATTTAAATGCTTTTGATTACCAAAGAAAATATTCTTTTTCCTTCTGCTATGTTAACTGATTGTTAATTTTTATTTTTGTTTAAGTATGTTTCCAGTCACCAAATACAATTTTCAACAAAGAAAACACTATTTAACTATAAATTTTGTCAAATTTCGAAATATTGATAATTTTCACCAAATTTTTGGGGTACCCCATTTTGCCACTGCTTACCCTATATAAATAGATACATTTATGTACAATATACAACAACGCACATCTCACACCTGTATGAATTTCACTATCGAATCGATTGATCGTGCCAAGAGAAAGCAGGGAGAAGAGGAAGAGAGACGAATTCACGGACTCATGCATGCATGTGCAGTGACTAGGACTGGAACGAAGTTTCCCACAAAGCGCATCACAAGACCGTAATTCAACGGGCGTACAAAAGGCTTGTAGTTTTCGAGGTGTCATTCAAAAGCATTACTAGGAGCACAATCAGTTTATATCGACAGATCTCTATGTGTGTATATGTATTCATACGTTGGGGACTCCAATGATTACCGTTCGACCGCATCTACTCTCCTCTTGGACACTCAATGAGACCGGCGATGATTGTAGTTCTGTCAGAACTTGCACCTGTCCATTTAAATATCCTGCCAATCACACCTTAATTCCTATTCAAATTCTTCGAAAATTAGGCAGTCAAGGATAATACTATGATTTCGAAAGAAATCTTTTTTGGGTTTTATTGTGAAGTTGTTGCTATTGATTTCTTCGAAACGGTTTAGGTTGATTTTTTTTATATCTAAAGGAGAATTCTTTATCAAAGTCAAAGAACAAACTAAAATGCTCTTTACAGTACTGAGGAATGGTAATCTTTCTTGGATCCACTAAGGAAAAAAAATTAGAACATTATTCCTGATTTCGGCGTCTCAAAGGCCAGCACGTGCAGCAAATTTTGAGAAAAAATAGAGAGCTGAAGGAAAAATTGATCTGGCGGACCCTACGTCGAGGCTGTACGTGAGCTGAAATGTTTACATGAGCCTCTCAACACTTTTACTCGTTTCTGAATGAAAGCTCGCCCAAGATGATGCCAGATGAATAAAAAGTATAGAGAGAAGTACTTTTGAATCTGAGAGCATTATTTTCCACATTCCCGCATCGCGTTCAACTGAAATTAGTAGCAGCGAGAAAAACTGGTGGTACGGATTGGATGGGGTTACGACTTGGCTTCCAGATCCACCTTATCAGAGAGGACGGAAAAAATTTATGGGGCCGTGTCATTCTCTGTCTTTACCTCTTATTCGTCTTGCCACTTTTTTATCTCTCACATCACAAGGATGTAACTGCGCACGTCTTTCCTCACAGTATTATATATTGGCCATTTTTCGAAATGTCACTATCAAAATGACACTAGCGCACATAAAAGCCTTGGGACTTTCAAATTTCTTACTTCACTTTATTGTGGAATAAAGCTACGTTGATAAGATTGACGCTAGTGTTTACCGAATTCTGCACTCGAGTCTCGCTATTCTCTTGCAATATTACTTATATCGCATTATGTCACTGTGAATATCCTTTCGTGTATATGTTCCTTTAATATTTAAACTAGACATACCATGCAAAATAACGCCCACATTATCTTTTGATTTATTTATAAATCATGTGGAGCAACAGTCGTGGAGCCGTAGTCGATGTTGAGTTGGGCGGGGAGATGGGCGGTACCATAAGTTAAGGTGCCGTTAGGGATGGCCAGTACTTGGATGGGTGACCGCTTAATTCGCATTGACTAACGGGTCAGCACTGAACGGGAAGTGGTTTTTCTGGGTGTTTCGAAGTTTGACAACTTCAAAAAACCCAGAAAGGACGTCACAAATGTATCGGTACGGCTTTTCTGCAGTTTTCTCGTGCCCAGGTTTAAACATGTGCGAATGCGATACAAGTTAGTAATGTTTGTAAAACAGAGAAGTTTGTAAGTCGGCTGTAAAAATCCATATGAGAATGTGCAGGATAAACTAACTAACTATAAATCGTATGGAAGGTAAAAAAGAATTGAGTATATCTATATGTGCTTTGCAGATCAGATATGTTGACCGAGTAATGGAAGATCAACCGTTGTCGTTTGACGTTTCAATAACTTCATGAACCTGAAACTGCATCGTACAGTTTCTTCATTTGCCTTTCCCTGTGTTTAGTGCCAAAATGTTTGTTTTTGTCGTCATTTTTATTTTCTTATTTTTTCGATCTCTTGCAGTTTCTCATCTATAAAATCATTAGTTTATACACGTCAATTTGGGAAATTCGTACTTTTTTCTCCACCACTCAATAAAGTAATTTTAGCGAACCCAAGGGATTAAAAATTAGTAAGAACAAGATATTTTCGAGGATTATGAATATTGCTTGGTTTTCCCTAATCCGTCGAGACCTTTTTTGTATCACGTCGCCGACCATCGGTACCTAATTTTTTATTACTTCCACTGGCGCGCATCGAAAAATTCGTCATCCCCAGCTTTTCCATTTCGTTATCCCACTCTTCTTTTTGCGATTCCCACTTTTTCTTGTAACGCCCACCTTCAGACAAAACAATGAAATACTCACCCTTGAATACAAGAACACAACACTTTTACAGACAGACAATTTTTTGGAAAACATTAACACGGACATTATTCATTTTACTTTGTATAAGCTGTTGAATAAATTTCTATAATTGTTATTAAATTTATATTCATTATTTATTCAGAACTTATCCTTCCAATTAATCAGTTATTACTTAATTAATCAATTACCAGTGACACAAGGAATCGAGTCGGCGTGTCGCAATTCGAAAATTCGCGTGTGATCGAGATAAAAAACTAAATCTTGAGTTATCAGAATTTACGCCTCTGATAGTCGTGTAAGGCGTCCGCGAGTATCGAACACCCTGATTTTCGAACTATTTCACATCATCTTGAAAATTTAACAAAACGAACCATTGAGAGTAGTTGAATTAAAAAACGAATGTTTTGCATTAACTTTTTCCTGATTTGACTGTTGATGCATGTCTATCACGAAATATGTTAAAGCCGTGAATGTGATTTCGACAGCTCTCGATGAATTTTTGCTGACGGAAATTTCGTGTTTACATCAAATAATCTCTATAGCGGAAAAGCCATCCCTTCGCTGTCGTTATCCGAGAAATCGAGAAAGAGAGGCAAACGGATGCACATCTTTACGCTAGATTTGCTTCTTCACCTTTACAGATCTAGTCGAATATCCAGTGACGCTCGATATTCCACTGTCGAGCTGGTGCTATCGGCGAATATAAGGGAGCAATGACATAGAGAAGCATCGCTCCATTCAACCGTTCAAATTCGACGTGGACAATGTATACATATGCACTCTGATCGCAAATCTATACATATACGATATTCATCGATCATGATAACCGTGTGCAGTTTCGAAAACACAAATATAGTTATCCGTGCGTATGGGCCGCAGCTATCGATCATCGAGCATCGTTTTAAATAAATTTAAAATTATCACGAAAATTCGGTAAGCTTGTATTCAGCTTTACAGTATACATTGCTTCGTGAGTTTGTCCCTTCATTATTGTTACATGATCCTTAATAAGGGATGCGTCTAAAAAAAACCCAAAGCCGATGGAGTGGTGGTGATATGATCCGATGTCATAATATCATCATCATCCATCATTTTATAAGTTCGATGGAGCCAAATTATCGTATTTTCATCGGTTCTACTTGCATGTTCTACATCTGTGAAGTTTCAAATCGATACGACAATTAGAAGTTGGTTAAATTCGACTTCCGTGGTTCGCTGACATGCATAGTCATAGATGGAAGTAATAAAATGCATATTAATAATTAGAAAAGCTCTGAAAGAGGCGGTACTTTTGATTCCTCTTCAAGAGGTATAAACTATTTTCAGTTTAAAGGAGGTAAATATATTCTCTTTAATATAGGGTGGGAGGGGGGGGGGGCAAAATGGGGTACCCCAAAAATTTGATCAAAATTTTCATTATTTCAAAATTTGATAAAGTTTAATATCAAATAGTCTATTTTCGCTAAGAACATTATATTTGGTGATTTAAAAACACATTTAAACAAAAATTAACGGTAAAAATGAATTAACATAGCAGATCCAAAAAAAACATTTTCTTTGGTAATGAAACACATTCAAGCAAAAATTAAAATAAATCATTAATTTAATTAATTACTTAAAATAAGACATCAAAGCTAATAATAACTTAACAAATTAGGAAAAAAAAATTTTCGTACTTTTTGGAGAGGTACCCCATTTTGACCGCTAAAAAATGTTTTTTCTCATGAAAATTTTGTTTCTTTCCTTTCATTGTGATTTAAAAAAAAAGATTCAGCATATTTAATACCTCTCTTTTCCACCGCCGAACCCTCCTCTTTTTCTTCGACACCCCCTTTCCCCCCCCCCCCCCCCCCCACCCTACACGTGTGTAACAAACATTTTAAAAAGCAATTCTGATGGACGATTTGGAATAACGTTCTACATATTTCTCGTAGAAAGGCACGTTAAGGTTTAGCACTTTAACGATTTTCAAGCTATAGGAAAATTATGGTATCCGTATCGTAGACAAAATACAATTCACTTAAGTATGATTCGTGAGCATTCACCTTAAAGCTTCGAGACTGTTAATTGATTTGATATCAGGTCTGAAATTCTTAATGGCTATTATAAGCGAAAATGGAGCGACATTAAATAAGCTGTAATTAGCCCTTTTTTACTGAGCTACATAAGCACATCTGCAAACCTGACCTTATAATTTAAAATTTAATACCTGTGGCCTTTGAGAACATAATAAAAAACTTTGATCGCATTCTCTTATAACGAGTTATTTATTTTTGTCTAAAAAATAAGGATCTGATTATTTTTGTTGGCTGATAAATTGGAATCAACTGCGCGGAGTTAATTTCGATCAGAAGCTGTGTACACATTCGACCCCGAGGGAGGGTACAACCGGTAGAATATTCAATGTGGGAGCCTGGTGAATTCTACGTATAGATGACTAAACAATAGCAGTCAGCCAGCGGAGCTGCCTCGAACTCTGTGAAGTGGTGAACGATGGAGGAAAAGAGAAGCGGAAGTTAAGCTATATACGTTAGAAAATAGAGAAAAAATAAATACGGGGAAGACAAAGAGAGGGAAGAAGCGGAAATGCCGGAGAGAAAATCTAAGTTGAAATACCGTGTGTACACGGATTCCGCACGGTATACATTTTTTATCCAAGTCAAACAACTGTAAATCATCGAAGAAAGAGATACGCGAAAAAGCTTCGAAGATAAACATCAACTGCTTTAAAATATCTAATAGATCGCTATCGACCTTTTTCGCTGCTCCTTTTTTATGGAGATTGATCTTGGAGGTTTAACATTACATTTTTCAGTATGCATGTATTCTGGGCGACAAATCCTTCTGACATACGAATTTGACAGAGAAACGTCACTGCTGTGAAATTTATGCTCACGAGGGATATACATGAGCACGACTGAGTGAATTCAACGTTCACCTGCTCTGAGTTTTGATCTATTTGATATCCATGAACTGTGGTAAGATTCGTAACGTGTCGGCAACTTTAGTTATATCGCTCCCTCTCTCTCTCTTTTTCTCGCTCATCTTCGCTGTCGTACGTTCTTCCTTTTTCTCTCTCGGTATCAAAGAGGTCGTGATTTAGAGCTTCTTGAAAAGCTCTCGTTCCGTCTCGCCTAGAATTACCAAACGTGCACGCGTTCCTTTCTAAACGCTCGTACGAACAAGAACAATAAATTTTCCAACGCCACTCGCTATGTGTGAGAGAAACGGCCGCGTATGCCAGAGAGAACGAGAGAAAATGATGACAAGGAAAGTAAGAAAGGGAAGGAAGTTCTTGAAGAACGGAGATAAAATTTAAGATGATGTGTAATAATACGGTACATAAGAGATTGTGGTTAAGGTTATTCGACATTGAACATCATCTCGAACACGAGTTGAATTTACTACCCTTGCAAACTTGAATGGAACTATTCGAAAATCGGATGAAAAACAAATGGACGCATGTCAAGGAATAGTAACAATCTTTCCATAATTCGGAGTGTTACAGAATCGTTGAATTATCGGCATTGATGGATATTTATAAAAAATGTACATATCTTATGATGAAAGGTAAAGAGTCACATTTAAAAGGATGATACACAACTCAATATAAAAAAAGGTGGCAACCACACGTTGTGGAAGTGAAACTTTCATGGTGAGGAAAAGATGGAAATGAAAAGGATATCAAATTGTTGATGTTTTTATTTATAATGTAAAATATTTGTTATTCCGTTAACACCAAGACTTCTTCCATTTGTGCAACACTTATACAAGTGGCTTATGGTAACAATCAATGGATTTGACCTATCCGTCGCAACATTATCATTAAAGTTGCCACTTAAAATCATTGAAATTTTGTCCCAATTAGCTTTATTCGTTTGAGCACTATCTCGAGTGTATGTCTGCATCAATTATAAAGGATAATCTGTTTTATCACAAATTATATCCTCTTCTCGTTACTCTCCGAAAAATTTGTTTTTTCTTGTAAATTGTCAGAGACTTTTCTCAATAACTTTGAATACTTACATTTCTATATAAGGGACGCATGAGCGTTAAGCTTCATCAACTTTTAAAATTGATATTGAAAATTATTGTATTCTACGTATTATTTTCTTTAATTTCGTAATTCATACATTTTTTAATATCACGGAAATTGAAAATTGCATATTGTTTTAGTATGGAATACGGCTCTCTACTCACTATGAAAGAAAGACAGAGAGACAAAGATAAGAAAACCGACGAATATCAACGCCAATGCTCACTATGAAAGAAAGAAAAGAGAGAGATGAAGAGAGGGTCGATCTATGCCTCCAAGCTGAAACGACCATAGTCCTACTTCATCTCTCTTCTTGTAACCTTACACTCGACCCAACAATTCCCACGCTTTTCTTCGAGATTTTGTGTTGCAGTAGCCGGCAATTACAGTTCACCAGTAGTGGTCGCATCAAATTACGTAAACATACAAGGTTACTCCGAGACACTAAAAGTTTCACTTTCGTTTCGATAAAAGGAAATTTTCACTATACAGTCGACTCTCTCTTTTGTGGCAACCCATCGGGAATAGTGACTCTCGCTACAGGCAACTTTTCCTCCATCCCCACTTTTGACATATCCCCTGCAGCCCCACCGGTGGTACATGGGAAGACGCATGCGCCAAACAGTCGCGGCATCAGAGTAGGAATTAAAAAGTTGCTTTTGGGCAGAATTAAAAGTTGCCATAAACAAGAAGTTGCCCATAATGATGTTGCCACAAGAGAGAGTCGACTGTAGTTAATGCGCAACGAAGAAAATAGTAAAATAAGTGGATGAAGATAAAAAACTTACTGATTGAGTGCCCGCTCGTTGCTGCCCGCAATGCCAGAACCCTGTCCACCGCCGGTGGTTCCTCCTCCGGAGTCGTGATGGCGACGTTCCTTCTGAACGATGCCCATGAGCTTCATCCATGGGTTGTTTGCCGCATGGGCACCCATACCCCCGCTTTGCCACATTGCGCTCGCCAGCCTCGTTCACTTGTAAGGGGCCCCGCTGGGGCGCCCACGTTATCCTCGCGTTGAGCTCGCAAGGCCCCTCGTCCGACGAGGCAGCCGAAATGGAATGAAACTCGAGCCGCTCTGCTGGGGCAGACTTCGATTTTGGGTGCAGGCGATCGTTGCTCGGGAGGCTTTGGGGGTAAGTGCGAGGTGCCCTGCACGGCCCCGTAGGCTCCCAAGGCCGCCACTCGAGCACCTCCACCATCTATTCTATCTAACTCGTCGATCTAAATCTCCCCCTTCCTGTACCTCTCTCTTCTTCACGCACCCACTTATTTTTTTTTTCTATACGCTAAACTTCGTTCTCCGCTCTCTCGCCTTGTCGCGAGTACTCGCTTTTTCCACTTCCTCCTCTCCTCTATGTCTTTGCTTATTTTCTTTTCCTCCTCGCTCTGCCGTATTTTATTTTCGTATTTTTCTATTATATATGGGTTTCATTTTTTTCTCGAGTCGTTCATTTTTTCCACTCTCCGCTCTCTCTCTCGAAAAGAGCTCTGTTTCTCTGCGTCACTAGTATTCACTTCCTTTATACTTCCTGCTTTCTTCTCTTTTACTTCTTTTGTTACTTTTTTCTTCTTTTGCTACTCTTTTTTCATTATCACTGGCACTTTGGTTTATTCTCCTTTTTTCCTCTCTTTTTAATCTACCTCCGTCGGTGTATCGTCCTGTGTATCCTCATTGCTTCCTGTATGACTTTCCATTCGTGGGACCTCCGCTCATAGCCCACTATCACGAGTCTCCCATCTGAAATTGCATTATACTTTTCATGCACACGTGCTCGTTCGGAGCTCTGTAATTCCTCGCTATTTCTTCTCTCACAAAAACTACGAGGAAAGTAAGAGACTCGAGTTACATCTTGGAGAATCGAGAAAAACGGTAAGGAACGCAGAATTAAAGCCGTCTAATTACCGTTGTATGAAATGATCGTGGGTATTGTATGGAATAATTTAAACGATTGAGAGATAAATCGAAACATTCCTTTATTTTAAATCTTCTCCTTTGTTCACCCTTTTTCTAGAGAATAAAAATTGAAACAATTGAAGCCAATTAAGTGCCAATTTCGCAAAGGATTAAAAAAATTCCAGTATCGTAAATTTTCCAGAGCAATGGCATCTCTGTATTAAATTTCGAACAATTTTGTGAACAGGCCTGAGAGATGCGCGGAGAGAAAAGATCCGAATGGAGAAACGAGAAGCGGTGAGCATCGGGATGAAATTCGAGAAATAGCGAACGAATAAGCTCCGATGGGAAGTTTGAAACTTGGAGATGCTCGAGGTTCGAACGAAGGCAGAAAATACTCCGGGTTACATCCGTCAAGAGTTAAATACTCGTACCGTCATTTATTACGGAGCAAATTTAACGCGCATCCGTACCGAAAGCCCTTCAGCCGTGCTCCATCCTCCCATTAAGCGTGTACTTAAGTTTTCAAATTTACTAATATGGTGGCTCAACTTTAATCTTAATTAAGATTCTAGAACTATGAATGCCATAATTCTTAAAGAATTATCGTGTGAAAATTTGTATGCATTTTTGTAATATCGGTACAATTTCTTCATTAATTTTTAACTGCATTTTTCAAAAGAATAATTCAAAATTTAATATACTCTGTACTATAAAAACGTTTCTAAAAAGGTTCAGGGTAAATTTACTTTCAAATTTGACTGCTCCAAAAAATCAGTGTATTGACATTTTCCATGTGCACATACATTGGAGCAGAGATTTTATTTTTCTATTTTGAGACACGCGCACGAAGTACAGAGGGTGAAATATTTACCAATGTTCAATATTTCACAAAGTCATTTAAATCTTTCCAATTCCGCAAAGTTTTTTCTTGTACGGAGCTTTATGAGTCGCATAACCCACCTCTTCTGTGCACACGAACACACACGTTCGCGAAACGAAATAGGCCCCCAAGTTCTCTACCAGTGGCAGTAAAAAAATATACATATAATTTTTTGTTCCGTGACGGTGCAAGAGAACAAGCGAGCGTGCATGTACCGTGTAATGGATAATACATAAGTTCTTCGGTATATTAAAAAAAATCGACCCGTCGAAAAAAAAAAGAAAGTTGAACCGTAGGGGTTGCGGATTTCGATGGAAAGAATCGCGCAACGAAAATTCTACGAGAGTGGGATACGAGAAAGGGTAAAAAAAAGAGGATGAGAAATAACGAAGAGAGGAGTGCCCGTTCCAGCGATGGAAAGGAAAAAGGATGAGTCGAGTTAACGCATTGCGGCTGGTGCATGTATCGTTTCGTGCCCACTCAGCTTTATAAAGTGTGCGTCCGCGAATACGTGAATTTTTATATGTATATATATATATTATATATATAGAATATATACATGTACATATGAGCGATATACTGCGCTATTCCGCCAGTATTTTTCGTCCGTTTCGAGCGAGATAAAAAAAAGGGCTATTTTATACGAAAACTAATTAGAGTGTCGCACGCGCGAACCTTTAACGTCGAATAAAAATGCGCTCATCCGTTGCGGTTGATATTGAAAACCGGCCGCAAAATATTTTTATCCGCAGTTTCATTGGGACCAAAAAGTGTACCCTTTTGCGAGGTTTTATCGGACGGAAAATAGGGAAAATAACGTCTATTATTAAATTTCCTGTACGACGAGGTGTTCGATCGATCTTTGAGTATGTTCCTCATTTCTATATGAAAATATGATTGATCGAGGGATACAACCGAGTCAACCGCAGTTTCCGAGTAGATTCAAGCTTGACAAATATCATAAACAAAAGTTAAGCCGGAAACGGTGATTAATCGTTTCTTACGAATTGAGTTAAGCCCGAGCCGGATCTGGTCACGATATCAAGCGCCGAACGACCTCACGAAAGCACGGAAGAACTTTTAATTCGTTATTAGCATAAAAGTAAAAAATGAAACGTTTCTTATATCCTGAGGGTCAACCGGATCAATACGACGAAATTGAAGTCTTAATTCTTTATAAAATTTAGATGCAATAAAAAGCATCGGAGAATAAAAATGCAAGGAGTAATAAAGTATATATCCGTGCTCTGCTTTAGACTGAAGTTATGGGCTATTTCGAATATCGTTTAAGGGGTCATTATATTCACTTCTAAAGTCCCGAGATAGTTAAGATACTTAGAATAAGGGCAGGCATGATAAAATAGCCGTAAAATAGTCGTCTGTACATTAAAAGCCTGAGAATTTTATTTTGTCATGGATCCACACACGTGGATGCATCTGATTGAATAAAGCGGATCGGAAAATTCCTGCTGGAAGAATGAGCCAAATAAGCAGTCTAGGCTCTAAAGTGCCACAGGCCTAAGGTGATTCGAACGGCTACAATGTCGAGCCTGTTATCAAATGTTTACAACCGGAGCATTTTGTTTCACATGCCAACTTGGATTGCCAAGAATGCCTTTTGAGCTTCCCTCATTCTCCCTTTCACCGCTACTTGATTTCCCGGCTAAAAGGCAACGATCAAGGCAGAACTGGTTGAATGCGTTGGATTGAGATTCTATTGCGGTTGATATGCGACCACTATACATGCAAATGAATCGAGGTACTTGATATGACTGCAAAAATCATCTATAATTTCTTCATGGAGGAAATAACTATGGCCTGGATCTCGATCGAATTGACGAATAAAATTTCGTTCTTTGCCGTTTCTGGATTCTCCAATGAAGAGAGAAAAAAACATAAAAATCTACCAAATGTCTATTCCCCACTAGAATGGAAAATTAAAAAATTCTAATAATCTTTATTCTACTGTAACGGAAAAAAAATCAAATGAGAAATCAATCTGGATTCATGAAGAAATGAAATTCTGCCCTTTTTCCTTCCTCGATTTTCCGATAAGATAAAAATGTTCTCGCTTTCCACTCTCGGGGTAAAAAAAATCTAAATTTTCGGGAAGTGAACGTAGAATAAATTAGCGTGAAGTCGAAGCGCGAAGAACCGCACACCTGATCGATGAAACGCTAGCACTGAACACACTTTCAGTCAAAATTTAATAAAATCTCGTAAACGGAAACACTCTTTTTTATTCTTATTTATTTTCCTCTTTTGTTATCGATAACCACGAGAACTCATCCACAGAATCGACGTGAAGAAGGAACGCAATCTTCTCCTTTTATTTTCCGTTTCACACATTTCCCCTCTCGATTCATTCAATTCCGTTTTATTTCACTCACAATCAATTCGACGAGGCCGTTAACGTTGCTTCGAATACGAGCCAGAACCACGACTACGATATGTAAAGGTATTTCAGTTTGCGCTTGTGTTCGAGTCTTTATTCCTGAGGTCGTCGTGTAACGTAGTGTACGTATTATAGAAAGGGATTCAATCGTGGGCGGCTGATCGGTAGCCTGAGATTATGCGTTGATGCACGCAATTCACGCAGTTCGTCGTGCACGTTACGCGAGCTGGACGACGACCCTTCGCCAACATCGGCTATTCTCCTTTATTTACAGTCACTTTTTCTTTTTCCTTTTTTTTCCTCGCCGCCATGCAACACTCGAAATTCAGCTTTGCACATTTTTTCCCGTCGACCCTCCCGTCCTTATCTTTTGCATGGATAATCCAAAAAACCCGCGGTCACTCGACGAACATCGATTTTGCAACTTATTCTCCTTCCCGGCATATTTTTAACTCATCGTCGTTGTGCTGCCGGTTCGTAATATTTCTCCTTCTCACTGCCAATTTCCCTTGATATCGTTCTAAAAAAAATTACACTCGTCAAAGTACACATTCGAGGATCACAAACGTTACTGGATGAAGTATTTGTTCCGTTTGCACGAATTACGAGCGACCTTGTGTCAAAAAATAAATAAAATGCGCAAAAAAGTGTGGTGAAAATGAAATAATAATTTACTTCTGGTTCGTGAAATTTTTATTGCTTTTTAACGAAGCAAGTTGGCTTGTGGACAAAAAAAAGAGAACGCGAAACATCTGAGAAAATATAGATCGATACAAATAAATGATGTTTTCAATGTAATTCTCTGATGAATTATTCTACCTCTAAACTTTTGAGTCCACGTAATTGAAAGCCTCATGGCATCACAGCACTGGATATACTATAGCAATTATTTAGACTGACGCTCGACTCAATTAATCGACCGGTTCGTAAAATTTGAAAACCTGTCGATATTCGAAGGCCTAATGAATAATTATTGGAAAACAGTTTTAGCGCGAAGATGGAATTGAAACAAAATTCGTACGGTGGCAGATAACGCTCGGAGAATTATTCCGGCAGATTCATCCGAAAACAAAACCATATCTCTGGATTCGCATTTGATAGCATGATGAACTTTCACTGCACATATACGTGTGCGTGAATTCAAACTCAAATGCGAAAACTCATATTGCCTTCGAAACTTTATACGTAAATAAATTTATCCAGCGAAAACAAGAAAATAAAAAAGACGTTATCCCTATAGTCACCGTAAGAATTCCCGAGGATATTTCACTTTTTATTCGTCGAAGGTTGAACGTGGAGCAATTGGAGAGAACAGGAGTACACGCTCATTATAAGACGGAGGAAATACCGTGACAGAAACAAAGCGAGGTATAGAATCGAGAAAAATGTGAAGAGCCGCGAGAAGAGAGCTTCGCGAATAGGGTGAAGCCGGTAACACCGCATTGCCGACGTAGGTAATCGTGGGAGCGCATAGATATATTCACTATGGCGTAGAAGCGCACGCGAGAAATCCGCATCCTCGCACGTTGCAGTCTTCATGAGAAGAGAGGTTGCATTCGACGCGAGCTGGCTCGAACTTCGCGCACAATACACATTCTTAATACGCTCAGGACAATCTGGACATTTCCCAGCCCTTCCGCATCTCCATTTTCTGATTCCACTTTTCTCGAGATATCTCGTTATTTTTTTCTTCATTCATTTTGACCCATTCTTTTATCAATTTTTCTCGTGGGACGACTTTGTTCGCATATTCTGAAAGCAATCGGAACACTCTGAAGGAGCCAAAACATTCGGAATGAGTCACTCCGGTGCGAATTTACTTTTATCAGAATAAAATGAACCAAGTGTTTCGATCAAGGAGAATCAGTTGAATAATAATGAAGCTAAGTGACAATTGTAATAAACGTAATTTCATTTGGAAATAATATTGGACCGATGTCGAGCTTATGCTTGGAATAAAATCCGAGGAGTAGTAAAAAAGTATGCGAATCAATTGATTTGAATGCAAGTATACTCTCGGTCAATAAAATCGTGACCTTTCGTTTTTAAGCTTGTAATTTATGCTGATACCGATTTCGCGAGTGTCTCACGCAATATTTTCCTTTTCCCTCTACGTCGTGTATACGTTCGGCTTAATGGATACTTTGAAGTTTTACGATGGTGACAAGTTCGATAAGAAGAAAAGGGAATAGAGAGGAAAAACGAAGAGAGAGAGGGAGAGAGCAAAGTTTGCAAAATCTATGCGATAAAAATAAATGACACGAGACACGAAGATTCAGGCATTCACGAGAAGGCTAATAATAAAATAAAAACGAAGGGATGGAAAAAAGAGCGAGGTTTTGGAGTTTATGTATTCAACGAGAATACGCAAAAAATATACGTGTATGTAAAAATATAATAAAATTTATATAAAAAAAAATCTATCCATCGGTTTTTTCGAACGATCATTCGATCATTGCGAACGACAGAGCTCGATGACACGCGAACAGCATCGAATAAAAGCGACGAGAGAACTTGTTTCCGGCGAAACGAGCACCGGAGAGGGCGATAGAACGAGAGGAAAAGAGGGTGAGAAAGGAAGAAGGAGAGAACTCGCACGCTATATCCTTACAATGCAACACCGTGATAACCGCATTATGTTGCGTTTTAACCAATACTTTTTCTACAGAGGTAAATAAGTGTCCTCTATATACCGCGCACAACGAAACTTTATTTGCGCATTCTAGGCATTCTGCATTCAATTTTTTTTCGCTAAATCATCAACTAACGATACATCGAAATCCAAACTTTTTACGATAAATTCATTCATAAATAATATATTCGATTTTGCAAAAAAAGCTGTTAACTTTTTTACGGTGCTTACTAATTTTATTCATAATTTTTTTATGATTTATTCATCGAGTCGATTCACCGTTAACTTTAGCAATGCACTACTTCGATTAGACTGCCTCGTGAAACGTTAAATATTCTTGATATCATAACAATTTCGTTATCTTTTTTGAGGTTTTTTTCCTTTTACTCGTAAATTTAATTTCGTTCATTAAATCGGTTAACTATTCGCTTTATCAATGGGAAGAAGTCTTTTGGAACGTCTCGTTACACACCATTATTTTCTTCAATGACAAACAAATTTACGTCAGTAACACTATTGATATATTGGAAGGTTTTGCTATTTGGCCTTCCTTTGCTGTGATCGTACACTTTTAACCTCGACCGGAGAACGTGATTCACCCGGAAGGCTTTCTAAAAACCATACGCAAATTTGCAGATTTTTAAATCATGATTCCGAGATGAAATAATATTGAAAAAGACAAATGACGAAATGAAAAATTGGAAACGAAAAACAAAAATTCGTTTTCAATAGAACATTCGTTAATGCCAAAGATAAATTCATTGTCTGTCTAACACAAATTTTCACCGTTCTCCATTCACAAAAATAGATGTCGACCAGATCTATATTTTCCAAAAAAAAATGAAAATAATGTTCATAAAATTCGTATGGTTGGATTGAAAATAAAAATTGGTGACCTCGAGTGTCTGGTTTGAGAATTGAAAAAAAAAACAATATGTGTATTCTGTCATAGATCGCTCGTGGTCGTGCTCACTTGGACCGTAGGCAGACAGGTTAGGGTTAAGTCGCGTGTCGAGCGAGGGTTGCCCGATGAAATCGGGCGCGCACAAGACTCCCGCGCGGAGCTCAACGTTTCGCCTCACTGCCGGGCTCACTGCAGCTTGTGACGCACCATCCCTCTTCTGCGCCCCACGCTCCGACTTCCCACCCCTGGCGCTTTTCCACCCAACCCTCCGTACACCTAGAGCGACCCTTTACCCCGGTTCTCCCACCGTTACTCCTTTCTCACTCTCTCTCTCTTTCTCTCTTTCTCGTCTAACCCTTTAGCGCAATCGCTTGTCCTCTCTTTGGCCAACGCGCTGTCCCTCTCTCTCTCTCTTGCTTTTGCTCCACGCAAATTTGGGATCTCCTTCTTGCTCGCGTTTCACGCAGATTCGCGCTTTCCCTCCCCCAGTACCTCCTTCGGGCCGTGGAGCTCGCACCCGTCTCCACCCGATGTACCCGCACCGGAGTTCCATCCCCTGCTGAAAGGCACAGGCGAACGACGGCAGCGGCCGGGCCAGCGGCGCACACCTGCGCGATGCTTCGCGAAAAGCAACTCTCTACGCTCTTCATCTCTATTTTCTATCCTTTTTCTTCTTCACTCCACTCTCTCGCTCTCTCTCTCTCTCTCCTTTTCTTTCTTCCGTTTTCTCACGATACAACTTTCCGCTTGCATATACTCTGTTTTGGTACCGCGTGTCATCGTTCGTATGTATATATTATGCACGTCAAGTTTTTGCGGAACTTTCCCTTTTTTCCCTTTTTTAATGGCCCGATACGACACGTTTTATGCTGCATTTTCTTGAATTCGTTACCATTTTCTGAAAACATGTATTTTCATAATAAAACATACGTTTTTTGATATAATCTTTTTCATTTCCTACGTCATGAAATCAAAGATGTACACAATTCCATTTTATCTAGGTTTCTTTTCTTTCTCAGAACGGTACCGTGTTGTTTACTCGCGTTGGTTTTCTATGTCAATACCATATTATCATTTTTATACAGGGCAGGGGGAGCAAAATAGTACCCCAAAAGTTTGGTAAAATTTTCAATATTTCAAAATTTGATAAAATTTAATATCGAACAGTCTTTTCTTTGCGAAGAACATTATGTTTGGTGATTTGCACCAATATTTAAACAAAAATAAAAATGAATAATCAATTTTAGCATAGCAGATAGAAAAACATCATTTTCTTTGGGGATGAGACACATTTAAACGAAAATTTAAAATAAATCAGCAATTAAATATTTAAAAGAAGACGACAAAGCTAATTATAAGTCAACAAATTATGAAAAAAAAAAATTTTCATACTTTTTGGAAGTTTACCCCACTTTTCGTGCGAAAAAAATTTTTTTTTCATGGCAGCCGAAATTTCGTTCTTTCCTTTAATTGTAATTAAAACTCAAAAGATTCAGCTTTATTAAACCCTTGGAGTCGTAAAAATTTCTTAAGAGCAATGGAAACCAAAAGTTACTAGATTTCGGAAATAATATATTTACTAATTAATACGTGAATTCTCATAAAAAATTGGACCACAGCGCCATTCTTTGGATCGAAAAGAATGTATCACTGCTTTTTTGAGCTGTATTTTGGAATATTGAGGGAGAAATCCGTCGAAAAAAATTACAAAGGGTCAGTGCGAGTGAAATTTTTTTTCTACTGATTTCTCCCTCAATATTGAAAAATTCAGCTAAAAAAGCAGTGATAGATTCTTTTCGTTGCAAGGAATGGCGCTCTGGTTCAATTTTTGATGACAATTTATTTATTAATTGAGAAATCCGTAATTTACGAAATCTGGGTGGTCACGTGGTTTCCATTGCCCTTAAGTAACCCATTTTGCCCCCTCCCCCCACGTACAGATGGAAATTTGAGAAATGGTCGATGCTTCGTCAGTTCTAAAAAAACCTTACTTTACCATGCAATATTCTTGACAATTTTTGTTCAAGGCTATATATTTAGAGGCGTTTTCCTTCGTATCGCACATACATGGCTTCTGAGAAGTATTTTTTCCAACGCGTGTAAAAAATCAAAATATGTTTCTGGGCTTCTTATTATCCAAAGTTGATGGTTGAAAATTTTTCTACAGAATTCTTTCTTAAAATCGCGCAGAAAGATTATTTTTGTCTCTCAAGATACTTGGAAGACTCAAATGGTACTTCGAGGGTAAACAGTGTAATTTTCGATTGCAGTATACTCGGCGAGAAAAAGTTTCGTTTCAAAACTTCGAAGGTTGCGGAACAAACTACAAGGGCGCGCCGCGTAACATTACGATTTTAAAATATATAATCGTAAAATTCACAGCCCTCTATCGATTCCTCTCTGTATAAAGAGGAATCAAAAAGCTCCCGCGAGCCAAAATGCTTTCAGCGAGGAAGAATTTGTAGCATTGCCAAAAACGAGGAAGCCAGGAAACTATTTCTATTTAGAAAGTAAAACGAGCGATACTTCATCAATGAGAGAATCATCGACGAAAGCGGAGTCACCTGTTTGGCACGATAGAAAAAATAAAGTTATTACAAGAGAGAGGACGATTCAACCTCGAAAACGATTTATGGACGTGATTTCCTCTTTTTGTTTGGAGCTAACGCTGCAACTCCAGCCAAAACTTTCATACCAACGATGTAGGATATACGCGACCTTCCTCAATACGACCGACGATCGTTTAGAAGTGGAAGAGTACACATTTTTCGTACCTATGAAACGGCGAAAATAGGAAAAACTATTTTTGTCATGGGTGTGATTCGGAGATGAGGAGAAAATGATTTTTCGACCTAAAAGATCGATTAAAATAGGAATTTTTCTGAATCACTATCAGTAGGGTAGAGGGGGATAAAATGGGGTAGGAGGTGCAAAATAGGGTACCTCGAAAATTTGGTGTAAATTTTGATATTTCAAAATTTGATAAAGTTTAATACTAAATATCGTTTTCTTTGCGAAGAACATTATATTTGGTGCTTCCAAAACACATTCAAATAAAAATAAAAAATAAAAAATCAACATAGCAGATAGAAAAAGATGATTTTCTTTGGGAATGAGACACATTTATATGAAAATCAAAATAAATCAACAATTAGATACTTGAAACGAAACGTCAAAGCTAATATTAAATTAACAAATTATAAAACAGAAAATTTTTTCTTACCTTTTGTAGGGGTAGCCCATTTTGTTCGCTAAAAGAATTTATTTTTTCACGTGGCAGCTGAAAAATTAATTTGTTTCCTTCAATTGTGATTAAAAAACCAAAAATTCAGCATATTTAAACCCTTGGAATTGGAAAATTTTCTTAAGTACTCTATTTTGCCCCCTCTACCCTAATTGGCGTTGGATATTCCACGGTATATCTGTGTCCATGACACAGCCATCCAACGCATATAACCTGTATGTTGCCTCGGAGCGAAATAGGTATTGGCAGTACAGTATGAAATTCAAAAGTGCACGTTCATCAATTCGGTTTGTGTATATAACATTAAAGTTTTTTTAAAATAATAAATTCTAGATTATTTGAAACCCTCTCCCCCCTCCATAATACTATTATTTACGATAAAATATAATAATTTATTGAAGAAAAAAAATTCGGGGGCCATTTTTCGGAAAAACCTTCAAAGTAAAGAATTACCAAATTAAATGTTCAGGTTATAAAAACCGTTGTTAAAATCGTGGAGTTTTCATACCAATTTTTTTAAACATGATTCCAAAAGTTTATAAGTTTTATTTTCAAAAAATCAATAAAATTTTAATCGAGACTTTTAGATGCATATATTTTAATCTCTCCTATGGAATTTTTTAATTAAAAGGAATACCACTGAATCACAGTCAGTAAATAACTCCCTCCGATTATTCCCCCTGGCTTATCACTGTTCGGTATATGAAAAGGAACAAGAATTTCAGTTATAAGGCTATACATTTAATTATTGAACACCTGAGCTATATACGGTCTCGAAATTCTTCGAGCACTCCTGAATACTATTTACCATTATCTCGTATTATAAAGACCATTGAGGAGAAAGTAGTCCAAATTAACGAAATGGATTTCTTACTAAATTTAAAAGCTTGGAGCTACGTCAAGCAATTGCTCCTTGGGACGTTTTATTTTCATCTTACTCTCATTGCGAGATCACAAGCAGACAGAAAGAAGCGTACTTATGCGGACGAAAAGTTCACAGTCCTAAGATGCACAAACACATATATACATGTATGTATTGTATACATATGTGTGTCATAACGCGCGATTCGAGCAGACGGAAAACTTTACGCCACGAGTGGTGTATTAACTGTCGTCTATATCCACTGTACCGGCGTGTAAAGGGTCTTTTGCTTTGCCACACACCCGCTTCATCTTAGCGCGCTCATAAAATTGCCTCAGCTCGAGTTAACTTTCAGAATTCTCAAACGACACTTGTACATATACGTATACTCTTTATTCCTGTCTTTCCGCTGTTTACTTTTTCCCGGAACTATTCATTCCAGGTAAGAAAAACAACAATTTTTTGAAGTGGAAGTGAGGTTATCAGCACATCGCAGTAAGAAAATATTTTTCTTAGGGTAGGGAGGGAGGCAAAATAGGGTGTGCCAAAAATTTCGTGAAAATTTTCAACACTTCAAAATTTGATGAAATTTAATATCAAATATTCCTCTCCTTGCTAAGAACTCTAGGTTTGGTGATTCTAAAACACATTTAAACAGATATTATATTAAAAATCAATTGACATAGCAGATAGAAAAAGATAATTTTCTTTGGGAATGGAACACATTTAAACGAAAACTAAAATAAATCATGAATTGATTACTTGAGACAAGATGTCAAAGCTAATAATCAGTTGACAAATTATTTAAAAAAAAATTTTTTGTCTTACTTTTTGTTCGCTAAAAAAAATTTTTTTTATGGCAGCTGAAAATTTTATTTCTTTTCTATAATTGTGATTAAAAAAAGATTCAGCATATTTAAGCCCTTGGAGTATTTTTTTGAGTACATTTTACAGTACAACATTTTCTTGAGTACCTCATTTTGCCCCCTCCTCTATATTAATTTTTTTTTATTTCGGAATTTTTTCAAATCGTATTTTAAGTGTTTAAAAACTTATTGTTTGAAAATTTCTCATATATAAATTTTGTAATAAATTATTGTCGTAGGTGAAACTATCAAGTGGATACTGTATTCGGACTCACTGGATTAATTACTTTTACTGTCGAGGACTACTACGATTAAGTTCGCACACTGCTGCCCGGAAATTGGAACTTTGCACACTCATCAAGACCTGCCGGTCTCTACGACCATTCCCAGTCACGGAAAAGTCACACGGTTTCCATCTATTTTTTTGTATCACGAGAGATGAAGGACTTGGTCCATTTTAAATGAACTTCCTTCATTGTTACGCCGAACTTTCGAATGGCCATTAAACACGATTTAAAAAATTTACTTCGTTTATTTTCAAAGTTGCATAACGACTTTTTAAATTTTTATCTCTATACAAAATTTCAAAGTACTGATGCGTGAAGTTTTGGTAAATTGGTAGAGGGAAATGTGTTTCGATATTTCCTGTCTTTCAATAGACGTGATAGGGATGATAAAAATATTGAACTCGATCACTTTAATCTCATGTAGGTCACCTTGAGGATACGTAAAGTAATTGTCGATTTTATATTTTTCTTATTTCTATTGTTATATTTTTGATATTTCCATTAAATCAATTGATTAAAACCGCGCTATTTTTCATTATCGCAAATTTACCTTATCTTTTTTATTTTTGACTAAATAAATTCCTTTGGTTAAAAACTACATGTATATTTGTATGTAATCGATAAACAATAAGCGTTTAATTTGAAACGATTCTGAATTTATTTGATATATTTCCTGCTTATTCCATCACCTCATAATAATGTATTAATAACATTTGTGCGTGTGTGCGTGATTCTCTATTTTTTTTATTCTCTATATTGTATACGTTTATCCATAAATATAATTTCACAACGCAAAAAAATGTTTAATTGTCCTAACATCAAACGCAATGGTGATTAAGATAACTACTGATAGATTATAATAATAATTATTATTACATCTTTCGAAGAACGATATTTCGCTAAAGTAACGACAAATGATATTCCGAGACGTTTATTTCACTTCTTCACGAAAGATACTCAAGTGGAGTGTTCGCTTGTGATGCAGGAAATGAAAAAATAGAAAAAAAAGATGATCACAAACACTCGCGGTTCACTTACGAACAACGAGATGCTTCGTTGGGAAATAGAGAGTACTAAACGAGAAGGAAATGACGAGCGAAGCTCACTCCAATTGAGTCTATATAGATCCTATGTACAGAAACTCACTTTTATTCCTTTCACGTTTATTTCTTTCTATTTTCTCACCTCTTCTTCTCATTCATATTCTGTTTTCAATATTTTCTCTTCTGCTTTTGTTTCTGAATCGGTTGCTCAAGCTACTGTCATTTATATTCGAGTGTAGTTTTCTATCAAATGAATAAAACTGGAGAAATCACAGGATATCAGGATCAAATTCGTTTCGAAAAGTCGCTTATCTTTCTCAGTGAAAAATAATTTTTTTCTGCATATAATTCGAAATATTATTTACCTGTTTTTTCAATGAGACATAAATTATACGTCCTCATTCCTTCAAAAGAGCGAATATGGTTGACTTTTTATACACATATGTTTATAAAAAAATAGAAAAAAAAGAGTTTTCAATTATTTATTGAAAAATTTTCATTACAAACTCGACCCATGTGCATCATCACAAAAATCAGAAATAATTCTTTAAGAAACCTTAAGGTAGTTCGATGACAAATGCTACTCCAAGATTAAGGTACAAAAATTTGAGAAACAATAAATAAATAGATGAAACGTTATTGTGCAGAATTTGGACGTAATTTACCGTCTTTTTTCAGAGATATTAATTTTTGAAAATTGCATTTTCTCCATTCACAGACAGCGGTATATATTGGCATATCGAGCAGAGTTATTTATTTTCCATTTTTTTTATAACTTTCTTCTAAGATTTGAAAACCAAAAACGTTCATCAGATTCTTATTCATCTTCTGAATACGTACATATGTGAATGAAATATCGTAACCGTCAAAAAACATTATAAAACATTAAAAATGTGTGATGAATG
>JAPYYX010002130.1:0-18170 GCA_030522605.1 Cremastinae sp. B BG-2022a | reverse complement strand
CTGGAATGAACCATGGCAATAGACGGTTCTAAATGGAAGGGAATATCGTGATTAAAGCTAGAAGCTGTACGAAAGGAAACCAACCGAACTAACGAACTACTATATAAAAAAAAAATAAAAATATGTCCAAAATTTCAACAGGCTTCACCGACCAAAAAATCGATAGCACGGGCTTCTATGGGATTTTTAAATATCTTGATTTTTAAATCGGCAAAGACCCTTGAAATTTTACACGCATGTACATATGACATCAAAGAACGTTCCTGCAAATTTTCCATGAACTCTGATGAAAACGCAGTGTCGATAGAACTACGATTTAGTAAATTGAGTTGGAATTTACACAGAAGCATTAGATTTCTATTATCAGTGACTGGTCAAATTTTCAGATTTTTGCCACCGTTTTCAATTATTTCCAGTACATCCTCAAAGGTATATTTAGTTTGATTATACGAATTATGAAAAATTGACTTTTCCGGATTAACTTCAGTATCTGTTGCAGGAAACATTCAATCAAAACAGGTCGCAATGTTTCGACCAAAATAACAATCACAAATACATCCAGCGTGTATATAACTGGTTATGAATCGTTTTTTCTTGTTTCTCTAACCACAATGAATGTTGAAGGAGCATGGAAAAAAAAAAACGTTTTAATCGATTGAAATTTCGATATCGGAAATGACGTGAAAGTTTCGTCCTTGTATTCCAGTTGTCGAATCCTGTATAAAATCCGTGGCTCGAAACAAAATTTTAATGTACCCGAGGAAATAAAAACGAGAGATCCGCTGGTGTGAAATAAAAAGAGGCCACTTTATTTCATCTCAATTTGAGATCGAGCGACAACCGAGACGACTGGAACATTTCGTTCCATATGTTTATCAAATAAGCATCGAGTCATCTCTTCTCCGAAAGAGGGAGTGTGTAACACGATAAAAGCATCGACGACGTTTCAGATTCATATCGGACGCGTAAATATTGCACCAATTGGCAAACCGATGAATAACGAAATAAAACGTCGGGGAAACGTCGCTTTATCGGAATGCATAAGAAGCGAGCGCGATCTTTCATCGTTCACACCGACGTCTCCGTAACAATTTTAAGATATCGATTTTCCGAAACTATTCCGAGCGGGCTACAATGTATGAAAATGGCGAATGGTAGCACGGAATATTTCTCAAATATTCATGTCAGATCTTCGAAGCAAATGCTCCAAGCTTCTCGCTCACTTGACTACATTCCAGCTTGTATACAAGAGAAGTGTGTCTCCGAATAGCTGGGGGACACCTACATTTTATCGTTTCTCTCTCGCGCTCAACACTACTTTCGTGAAGCTACCAAAAGGAGAATAAGAAGAAAAATGCCACCCAGGATGATGGAGGAAGTGAGAATTCCGTTTGTTTCGTTACGACGCGATCCGTGTACTCAGTTAACGTTATAACGAAGAAACAACGTCAATCGACGTCGCACACCTTTTTTTTTTCGAAAAACCGTATTACTTTAACATATATCGCCCGGAGACCGAACTCATATCCTGAACGCGTGCGACCCATGCGCTCTTTTCCTAATACGAAATTTACGACGAGTCCGTAATGACTCGTGACTCGAGAGATTCATTTTTTTACAAGCGAAAAAAAAGGGATAAATTGTTGAGCGCCCACGCTACAGTTCCGAGAGGACACGGTCAAGAAGACCTACTCGCTCGCTTCCTTTTTTTTTTTTTTTTTTTTTTTCATGGAAGCAGAGAGAAAGCGTAAGAGACTTGCAACATTGGAAATTGGAGGCTGAACCGACGAAACTGAAATTAGATACGGCGATTGAGAGACGTATTTGATTGCGAGCCTTCTCTTTTCGCTCCTGAACTGCATCGGGTAATTTCAACTGTCAAAACACAACGCTCCGGATTTCTATTATTTTCAAAATCCTAGTCCGTCGATACTGCAAGCAGATGATACAGATTTTTGCCGGATATAAAAATCCATTAGTCATTCTGTACCAATATTAATCTTAAAAAGCAATCCCGCATAAAATTAGATATTACGGTATTCAATACTAAAATCGATACTCGGCAGTGTCAGCTGGAAAAAAATTGACTGCTTTGAATAATTTCCATGACGTGTACGGTAAGTGGGGGCAAAATGGCGTACCTCAGAAATTTGGTGCGAATTTTCGATATTTCAAAATTTAATAAAGTTTTTAATATCAAATAATAGTCTTTCCCTTACTAAGAACATTATATTTGGTGATTTTTAAAAACACATTTAAACAAAAATTGAAATTAAAAATCAAAATGAACATAGCGCATAGAACAAGATCATTTCCCTTGGGAATGAGATAGATTTGAACGAAAATTAAAGTATGCATTTTATCAGTCAGATACTTGAAACAAGACGTCAAAGTTAATAATAAGTTGAAAAATTATTTAAAAAATAATTAAGTTTACTTTTTGGAGGGGTACCCCATTTTGTTGGCGAAATTTTTTTTTCTCATGGTAGTTAAAAATTTTGTTTCTTTCCCTTAATTGTGATTAAAAAACAAAAGACTCGGTATATTTAAACCCTTGGAATCGGAATATTCTCTCGAATACTCCATTTGGCCTCCTCCTTTTACCCTATGTTAAAAAACTTTTGTATTAAAAAATAAAAAATAAAAAAATTTTGAAATATTTCCTCCGAGAAATACATTAGATATTCAATGTTTTTTAGCTCGTAAATAAAATGATTGTAAAACGGTTCGAATCGACGTTTTTCGACTACGGAAATGATCTATCGAGATGATCGAAATAAAAAAGACAAGTTTGCTTTCGGCATTAATGAAGACAAAATTGGCCGAGATCGCATCAAGAAATATCTTTGAAAAAATCGTTATGAGAGTGTGAAAGGCTAAATGCGACGAGTTCTCGGAACAATATTTTTTTCAACAGGATCAAAATTTGTCTTTGCTCGCTCTCCGAGCTCTCAGCGAGCATCCACATTCGCATACAAATTTTTAAACGGGATCGACAGTGTGTGTGTGCTATGGTATCCGTGAGGTATAATTTCTCGAGACTAAGCTGTCGTCTGTTGCAGAATTCCGTCCGAGCGACGAAAGCTTCACTTGGCTCTTACAGCGCGAACCAGGGGAATATTCGTCGGGTTCGATATAATTAATGGCCGCGGGGAAAAAGGATAAGACGCCGCCACCCATGGCTATTCGGGGGAGTGTGCATGCAGCGAGTCTCTGACCGTTCGTGCGCGCTGTCCGTTCTCCCGGGTCCGCATCGCTCGATTGTTCGCGCCAACCTATATAAGCGCACAAATAATTATAAATTCGAAAGCAAGAATGCATTGATAAGACGCATCATTAACGAGTCAGAGTCGACGATCCTTTTGTGTTCTCTTAAAAATTATCCTCGAGACGAGTTAACAAAAGAACTCGAATTCATGGACAATTCGAAATATCCATATTCTACGTCACTTTTGTGTCTATGAAAGATTAACAAATGGCTCCATCTCGAACGACTGAGAAAAATGAAGACACCGATCTCTCGAAGGATTCTATCGCTTTGTGTCAGATCCTCTTTAATTAATCAATCCATTATAAAGATTCGGAATTTTTCATTGGATTTAGAAATGTGAAATTTACCTATCCAAGTATTTTCATATAACTGTATTCATTTATTATCAAGCGATTCCTACACCGTGTGTAAAAAATCTTCACGAAGATGAAACTGTTGAAGTTTATTTTCAATGTCGGAGTAATCAGTTAATTACAAATTCACAGCGAGGAATGACTGAGGAAGACGAGAAACGGATGATGAGTTAATGAAAAATGTTCAACAGGGAGAAAAAGTTAAGGGATATTTCAAAAGTATAGAACAATCGATGATTTACCATAATGGATGACATAATTACATCTTCAGACCGATGACTCATCTGGGCTCTATTTGAATTTTTTTATTGATATCTGTTTGAAATTCCTTTAAGGATGTACTGGAGATGATTCGCAACGGTGGCAAAAATCGGAAAATTTCATCAGTCATTGATAATAGAATTCTAATACTTTACAATTTACCAAATCATTGAAAAAAAATAACAAATTGATGATTATACGTTATATTCGAATATTATACGTATTAAGAATTGGTGTGTATGGGTAAATTTAGTCGCTCGACGAAGAGTTTTTAATTAATGTATGAAATTAAATTTAGCCGTACAACCAATTTTGAATTGTCGAATCGATGTAAAAAATGTTTATATTTTTTTTTACTTACTTGGTTACAAAGTGATTTTTTCTTAAAAAAAAAGAAACGTTTTTTTTTAAATCCTCGTTTTCACGAAAATATCACTAATATTGCATGTCGAAAAGAAAATGGAAAAACAAGAAAAGAAATAGAGAAGAAGGATAAAAGTAGAGAGTCATCATTATGAGATACATAGGAATGGTACATGGGTTCGCAGGATAAATTCGAAGTGAAACGAAGAAAGGTTGCGAGCCTAAAAAATCAGAGGTGGTATTCGAGTACGATATGACGCCGCCGAGAAACCGTGAAAGGGCGTGATGGGGTGTGGTCAAATTTGTGAGGGGTTGGTTTCACTCGAATTTATATTTCATAAATTATACTCTCGACCTCGGTGGCACGCAACGAGACGCTTCTGACCTCTTTTTTTCTCTTCTCTTTCTCAGCACACCGCGTGCAGTATATAAACATCTTTCTTTTATCTCGCTTACCTGGTCTCGCACTCTCGCTCTCGAGAACTCTTTTTGACGCACCGAGGACAAAGATTTAACCTACAGCGTGAGAGAGTATGTATACACAACGGCGTTTGAAGCGCTGCTTCCCTACCTCGAGTGTCAACGACGCATTCCAGTTGACCAGTTCTACGCCCACGCACTGAAAATGCGGTCTTTGATAGTTTTCGTCGATGAGCCATAAATCTGATTAAACGATTTCGGAGCAATCTCGCTAGAACACGGATTCTCCGAATAAAATAAAAATAAATCGAAAATAAAAATGTTTTAATGGAGAGTATTTAGAGGAATGGATGCTGGTGTGACAAAAAATGTTCGAAAACCGGAATGGGCGTGACGACCGGTAGGGTGAAAAAATATATGTTTGCATCTCCAGGGATGCCCGGTTTTACACGAATTTATATTTCATAAATAACCGAAGCACGGTGAGGTCTCATGTTCGATAGTGTCCCAGTCTCAATTCATCGATGACCGTCCACCCACATTCAACTGTAAGTTCGAATTTGAACCAACACCCCTGCGGACTATTCGAACGCGTTTAAGTATTTCGAGGAGATTTTTCAAACACGAGACACGCCGATATCCGGCAATGAAAAAAAAAAAAACATACACACACCCGACTTCCATATCTTATCCTGAGATCTTTTGAAACCTCCTAATACGATTGCTTTTCGAATACTTCTGTTGGTCGATCCTTTTTTCGTTCAATAAGAATTCCTTGGATGACAACAATTATTTTATCATTTTTTATCATAGGATAAATTAATTAGTACCCGATGAGTTAGACTGTAACTAATCATACATTATAAAACGATTATTTAATTAACAGTCATCAGCCAAGCATTTTTTGAGCAATCGTCAAGAATCAACTGGAGACACAATAATCATCCCTGACAAAGAAATTACTTTTTCATTATGAATTGTTTTAATTTGGTTTCCTTTTTTTTCTTGGAGAATTGAAATTTTGTATTATGTTACTTACAACGATACTCGATAGTTTTCTAATGTTTTATTAACAATTTTCGTATTATTTATTGTTTAAACAATTCAAAAACAAAAAATTGGAGACACAATTATTTAAACTCGGTTATCAACATTTTTTATGTGTGTACTGATAACAGAAAAAAATATATACATCTATTAACGAAACGTCATCGTTTTAATCAATTTTTACGTACTTTTAAGGGAGGGAAATTCGTTTTATTATTACATAAGTTGGCAACTTCTTAAATACTGATTAGAGTAAAAATTGATAAAATTTGCCAGAAAGATTCTTGAGAAAAAATGTACAAGTAACTCCTACCGTTTTTTCGATATTTATAAAACTTGTTATAATTTCGAATACGTATACGTATTTTCAGATTTTCGCTACTGTGTCGAATTATCTCCAGTACATATCCATAAAGCTAAACATATTTTATTATCAAAGGCATTCATTGTTGCAACGTTTATAATTTGAATCGTGCGTAATAACTTACTCAACATATATTTTAATTATTAAAATAGGAATTTGTAGATGTGTCATGAGTCAATGACGTGTTGATTTTCTTCCGGAAAACGGTCGGTTCGATCTTCGATGAAAATAATTGAAATATTTGTATGACAACGTCACCATAATCCCATCACTGATGCGGCAAAGTCTTTCGTCAAAGCCTCGCAATTGTATCTCTGTCTAGCGGATAGTAAAGCAGCCTTGAACAACGTCATCAATAAAAATAGAGTAACCAGCGCGTAGGACGTAAGCGTTTGAGCATACAACAGAGCGTAAGCTCGGATAGAAACTCATTCCTGAATGATAAACAAAATTTGGCTTAATAAATCGAGTGGAGGCAAGAAAAGTGTCGAATAATCAAGTGAATTTCTCAAATAATAACGAAATCCAAAATCTCCGACACAATAAACGATGAATGTCTTGATTACAGTTAACTGTTTTCGCACTCGCTCTTTTTTCTTTTTCTTTTTTTCACCCCTCGCGTGCGCATCGAGCGCGAGCTACGCTCGTTCATACACGAGGAAACCGGTAATTGAAAGGCTGGTACGCTCGGTATTTTATGAGTTTGTCCTCGAGGCATGCAAAACTCAATTCTTACAGTCAAACTCATCTGCCGGAGCCCCCGCTTCTGCTGACTGGACACATCGATATAAAAAACTTTCGATAACGAAAGCACACTGAACATATACATCTCTTCTAATTAAATACAGGTAAATTCTTCATAATACTCATGTGCTCGAATAATTTTGTTTGTATAAAAATAAAAATCTTTATTCAGAATATAAATCTAAAGTAATTAAAAAATCGATAAATGGAAATTCAAAATCGTCAAAAATCTTTCGTTTCGTTCAATCGTTTTTTCAATTTTTTCGATCTCACATTTTTCAAATATTTTCGAAAAAATTTGCACAACAGGAAATCTCAAAACGTTTATGAATATGGTAAACCTACTTTTTCCTTCGAATGACGTTGGATTCATCCCAATCCGTTCAGCAATTTTCAAGATATCGTTAATTTGCAATTATCGAAATTTCGATTTTTTGGGCCAACATTTTTTCTCATGACCTCACGACCGATATAAATAAGTGCGCGCCAAATGAAGTGGGCTCCAAAAAACGCTTTCTAGGAAATTAAATTACTTTTCGAATGAGCCTCTGGTCTGGTTCTGATCGGATTAAAATTGACCCTGTAGCAGAGCTTTTTGTAAAAAAGTCCAAATCGGGACAAATCGACGTCGACGGGTTCGTTACATTTTATGGGCATAAAAAAAGGTTCGTTATAGTCTTTTACCTGTCGTACACATTTGAAATTTGTAAAAAAGTAACTGGAAATATAGCAAAACTTTTCGGCTCATTGCTCTATAAGTGCAAATTAGTATTTTTTCAATAGTACTCTTTTTTCGCTTAAGGAAGCTGTATTATTTCTGTATTAAAATCATCGGAAATTCAAAAATGTAGAAAATTTTTTAAAACTTGGTAAGAATATTCTTTGGTATCGAATATGAACATCAATTTTTTTCTGCTTAGTTTTTAAGTAATTCAACTTTGAAATTTACGTGTATGAGCATCGCGTTCGTGCGTATATATAGGTATACATTCTGTGCCTAAGAATTCGTGTTTAATCAGGATTAACTCTGGAACTAGATGGAAGTAAAATCTGAAAAAAAATTGGGTCTTCATTTTTCATGCTGAAGAATGCACTCACCAAATTTTATCTGATTCCCTACATATTTATTTATCTAGCCATCGTCCTTAATCCTTGGATAAGCTACTGTTTTTTTTCCAATCGTTCATATAGAAGACTCTTCTTTCCTATTTAAAAAAATTTTGCTCCTGTCCTATATTTTATTTCTTGATAGTAATAAGTAATAATACCTTTTTGTATGTAAATTCAAATTTACGTATACAACCAATTTTTCATTTCGGAATGTACGCAACATTTTAAAATATTTTTTTTACCTGATGGTCACAAAATGATTTCATGACATTTCATAATATAACAACTATACTTAATTATTTGTAGTACTTGTTTTTAACTTTTTCAAAAAAGTTTTTTTTTAATAAATAGTTTTCTTCTTGAAAACTTATGAGGGAAAAAAGAAAGTTGTGAGAAAATAACATATAATGTAGAAAAAATAAAAGGAATTCGGATGAACGATAATAAACTGGACGTATATTTACCTATTTTTTTCGAAAACAATGCGGTAATTTTCGAATCGAGAGAATAAGCACAAGAATGAGTTGAGAAATTGTTGGAGCGTACCTGCGGCGTGGAGTATTTTTATCACGCTGCTTGAAGTGTTCGGAGTCGTATGATCGAGGCGATTTAAGGGTCAAAGGGATAATCGAGGCTCGTTGATTATCTTGAAAAGAGGCCTCATCGTCGGTAGCTCTGCCGGTACGATTCAACATGTTCACGAGGTTTCTTATTATTACGACACGGATATTATCGTTTTTCACACTTCTCCATCTGAACTTTTTTGCTTTTTCAATCTTTACCCAAAGGCTGTGAATGTATGCAGAGGACTTTTTCATCAGTTCGACATTATATTCACAACTTTCATAACCTTCGATAAGAAAAATGTTACAATTGTACCGTTTCAATAGAATGTAATGTCCGAATAACCGGTGAAAAAAAAATCAATGTTTTCTTCGGCCAGCTGAAATCTTAGAACAGAGCGCTGTGAAAAAAAAGTTGAGAGAATTTATGAGAGAGAGAGAGAGAGAGAGAGAGAAGAAAGCGGCGACGAGAAGAAACGCTTTCAGAGAAATTCAAGCAAGCGCTGAGAGACTAATTGACGAAAGGGTACAGAAGAATAAAAGAGCCCGGAGCAGAGAGAATCACTGAGAAACGAACGTAAGAATACGAAAGTGAAGCAAAAAGGGGTGAAGAAAAAAATGAAAAACAAAAAGGAACGAAAAGAGACTGACTGACGAGGCACCCCCGTAAATATTGAGGCACTGGTTTGTATTAATGGGACTCCCTGAACGAGAACGAATTCCGTTCCAAGTACTATATTCTCTTTTACACACGCTTACACCAAAGTTTGCATATCATTGTCGAATAATACTCGATCATTATCTATCCTGCCAGAGAATGCACTGTGTATTATTATAAATTCAGAATTAAGCAACAGCAATGAGAGAATTCAATAATGTATCGATATTTTTTCTATTCAATGCGATGGCATTTTTTCCTCACACCCCATTCGAATTTTCCGTTTTTTTTAGAATTAATCGAGTTATTTCCTTGCCAAGCAATATTTTGACATTTCACACATAAGTATGATTCATTCCATGTCAAATCACGAAATTTTAGAAACTGTGATTTTTCATTCGGTTCAATTTTTTATACGTTTTTGTACGTGTCAAATTACATTAAATTTTTGTATACATAATAATAATTGCATTAAAATTGTAATGAAAAATTCGAATTTATGGCTAAAAAAGCGAACAAAAGTGGCTTTGAAAATTGAAGATATTTAAATCCCACTTTCATTTAGCTTAAAAAATTTGTTTTATAGCCTAACATAACATATAATTTCTTCGAGAAAATGAAAAATGTCGTTCTTCAAGAAAAAATCAAAATTTAAGTTCAAAAGTTAAGGAAAAACGGTGAAACAAAAAAAATTTCGTTCTTAAATTTTCTCTCAAAAACTATTATATATAAAGACTACTCCAAAACGAAGAAAATAGCCACCGGTAAAACGTGATTACGATACTTTAATTACGAGATATGAATATTATAACATTACCATTTCGTTGTTTTTTTGTGATTTCCAAAAAACTATAACTCCGAGGCTTTTGAAAATTAAGGGCTTAAAATGCAGGGTTAGGCATATTTTGATACACACAAAAACATAAAAAATGTAACTGTATGAAATTTACAATTTTGACAATTTGGTTATTTGACATGGAATGACCCGTACACAAGTTTTGATATCATTTTTTTTGAATAAAAATATCATCGCCATACACCATGCCGTTACATATGTTTCTCTGCTTATAGATGTTCTCTTTCTAGTTTTTTGACGCTGAGATAAAACTGAAATCTTGAAAAATTTAAACAAGAAAAATAACTATCCTTTCTCAGAACAAAAATAAAATCCTTCGAAAATCATATGAATATTTTCCATCTATGACAATCGATGCGCCTATTTTTCGAAAGAAAGGATGTTTGAAAAACGGGGTAACTGCAGTCATGTCTCCAAGCGATAAATAAAATATCGAGCAAAAGTATATAGAGGGTATCGAGATTTTCTAGTGCATGACAGCTCCGGTCTTCTAAGACTTTCTGAGGATTAAACTTTTTTCAAATATTTTAGTTATTTTTCTTTTTTTGCTTCAGCAAAATTCATTTCGGCTGTTGTATCAATCCCCGCATTTCAATTTGACAGACTCGATATTCGTTTTATTATTTTAGTGATGAGTATACGGTTAGGTGAACGAGTTTGTGCGCACACCCTGTTAAAATCTTGACTCAGTTACCGTCAATACCGTCATAAAGTCAATTGACTTTTAATATTTCGTTGAGGTACGACCACGAGGACCGTGAAGAGAGTTGAAAACCTCGTCGTTTTATTTCTCTCTTTCTATACCGATGAAAAAAAATCAAAAATAAAAGATTGGGAGAGAGAGGCTCTTGTACACGTTCGTTGAAACAAATTGGGCGACAGCCTCATGGAAAAGACTGATGCACGACTGGCCGAGAATCGCTCAAGGCCATTTTTTCGCTATATTTATGCGGATAAATATTTTTGAGGAACATATAATTGCTTGCTCGAGTGATTTCGAAGATTAAATATTTAAAAAAAATCTTTTTTTTAAAATACGGTCAAAGTTTCAAACTATGTTAACGTAAAAGAGAATACTATCATATATACATGTACGTATAAAACTCAAGCGCGAAAAAAAAATTGACAACAAAATAGTGTGTGGCATCCACGCGCTATAGAAATGGAAACTAAAATTCCTGATTTTCGCAAATTTTAAGTTAAATAGCCGATTATATTCACTAAACCTATTTCTATTTCCATGAAAAATAGAGCAAGTTATAGTACCTATCTTCGATTAAACTGTAATTATGACTTTTCATTACTCTTTAATTTTTTTACGCAACGCATTTTTTTGATTGTCTATTTTCAAGAAACGATAAAATAATGCTATCTATGGAAATACATGGGGTTCTTCAGACAGTCTGCACCATGCATATTATATAAAATTGTTTTTTATTTAATCATTGTATATTTCATGTTCAAAATGTATTTTTTTAGTACAATAGACTGTTTAAAATTTCTTTAAAGATATCATGCATAGTTTTTCATGATTTTCCGATGAATCGATGTTTTTTGATATTTATTTTATGATTTTTAATTTTTTTTATATTAAATCAGATGAAATTGTTTTTTACTTAATGATTGTGTATAGAGAGTCGATAATATTTTTGTAAGACTACACTTTATTATTTAAACTTTTTTTTTTTAATTGTGCATGTAAACATTTCTTGTAATTTTTCAATAAATTTAAGTGAAAGAAATAGAGAAGAAAATAAAAAGAGAGGGAAATCTCTATCCATCTCCCTCTGCCTGGTCCTCGATGTGAAACCGACTATTCAGTTAGAGAGAGATTGATTGATTAGTTTATTATGCATGTCTGGGTTTTCCTTTTGGCAAGTTACAATAACTCAGGTTATAAAAGCTTGGTTCACACAAAAATTTCACGAAGAATACTGGGAGTACTTTACCTAGAGCTTACAATAAATCGCAATAACAGATGTTTTTAGAGGAAAAATGTGTAAAAATGCTTAAAGAGCGGGAGAGAGAGAGAGAAAAGAGAGGAAAAGGGTAAGCGAGACGTCCGAATGTTGCCTCGTTCTTTTAACACTAATGTTTCAATGAGAGAAAAAAGACAGAGAGGGCGATACAAGTAACGGCGTATATACTTATGAGAAAAGAAGGACAGAAAGAGGGTCTCGGAATCTGTAAACTTACAGATCTACAGTAGTCGTAATAACCTAAACAGCGTTTCATAAACATCGACCTAACCCAGCATATGGAAATTTCACTTGAAACAAGAAAATTGGATTGCAAATAAAAAGCAAAAATAAATCATATAAACCGGCGAATCGATGGAACATATTTTGTCGATTCGGATTTTAAAATAAGCACGTATAACACATTTAGTGTGTTCAGATAAGGTGCAAACACTGTTTCTCCTTCATCTCTATTCTAGTTGTATTGAGAGTGGCATGAATCCAGGGTGCAATAAAAATAGCCGAAATAACTCAATAGAGTGATACACCGAATGGATACTAGTGACGCTTCGATGCAGCGCAATTGCAGAGGCTTTTTCGGAGTGGAGGTGTTAAAAGCTTTTATCGGCCCCAAGTGGCATGGACCAAAAAAGATGGTTTCAAAAGTTCATACAAAAGTGGAAGCGAATAATTAGCGAAACCTCAAACACGTATTGCTCCATTTGAGTATTCCTTATATGTAAAGACACGACATCAGTGTTTTGACGCCAAGTAATAAAAAGACGGGTATATGAATTTAAAATCGTTTCGATCTTACTTTCCAAATATCTTCGAAACAATTTCCTTAAGTTATTTCTGTCATTTTTTTGTTTTCTCAAGATTTTGTTAAAGTTTTGCACAAATCATCGTTGATATGACCTGCATACGTGTGCCAAATTTTAAAAGGTTTCTCTTATGTTAGATATCGATTTTTGGCTTGATTTTGGCTTAAAAGTTTCATAATACGGAATAGATATTTTAGACATTTTTTTTTTTAAATCGAATGTTTCGGACTTTTTGAAAAAGTCTATTATAATTTTTAAACGTTGAAATCCAAGTGGAAATTATTTCAAATAGTTTCATTTTTTTTCTGAAACTACATTTAATAACGACCAAAATCATACCCGAGTTATTTTCGATATCGATATTCATAACTGTGTTATTATTAATTGAAAATTAAATCACCGAAAAATGTATAATATGTCGATAATTCGTGACCAGTTTGGAATAGAAAGCTGAAAATTGGTATCGGAGTTGCTTGAAATACGTACCAAAACATATGAAAAAATTACTGAAATCGAAGAGGGTCGAGGTCATAAGCTCGATGATTTGGCATGGAATGCCTCATATGCATTTCACATACATTCCGATTAGAGTTGCCGATTTGTTGCTTGAAGTATCAAGCAACGAATCAGGCTTCTATATACAATAAGATTTAAAAATATAGATAGTATGTGAATTTTTCTAAAATACATATATGTATTTACACCTCAATTAAAAATAATCGCATGATGTTTGTTAGGAAAAATGACGACAGCGAATCAATTAAATTTGTCTGATTGTGAATGAAATAATAAATTTGGTAAGTCTTCGATATCTGTTGGTATCTGTAATTATTTGACGATAACGTCGTTTTTTTGATTATTAATATTTAGTCTATGGTTGGAATCTGGTCGATGTCAACTCAAGATATGAGTCTGCATTTCGTGTTGTTTTTTCCGTTGTCGCCGTCACGATCGTCACGCCTCACTTGATTTTAATCTGCCTCAATGGCTCCCCATTTAATCCGGTTTTCGTTTTAAAATATAGTCAAATATGGCAATCGGAGAAACCCGAGCACGCGTCTAATAACGACGAGTAACGGGAAAGCTGGTTCAATAATTCTGCTTCTTTTCTTTTTTCCTCCATCCCCTTTCCGAATTGCTTTTTTATCGACATCCAATTTATATATGAATCTACGTACGGAGGCGAACAGTAGTCTTCATCACGTATGTTTCGCACACTAGAAGGTATACACACGTATCTACATACATATATAAGAAAGATTCTTGCGCTGAACGAAAATCCAAACTCCGTGCGATCTCAAATTATACATACATATGTATCTATATACAAAGGTTCACGCGAAAGTCGCTTTTATACCTCGAGTACTCTTCGCGTTAAATCTAGGAGCTATTATATCTGATGAATTACCATAAAAATGAAATAGAAGTGGGACAAAAAATGTAAGAATTTATGTTCTTTTACTTCATGACACGAGATTAAACATTATTGAAATTTATTTTTTATTCGTGTTTTAATCTTATATAAATTTTTGGAAATAACTTTTTACTGATGAATTTATCACAGAAATTTTTATTTCGATGATATATTTGGAAGTTTCGGAAGAGTCGTTCAGATTCGAAATTCCGTCATATATCTTACCTCTCATGAAGATATGATAAAGACTGTATTAAAAGGTTGGTTGGTCACCAAAATTAAAATGTTAAGAATTTTTAAAATTGATGATTGTATTCTTCAACCTAAAATATGACTACGAGTTATTCATTATTAAAAACGGATTCTTAGGCATAGAGTGTATACACGTAAATTTCAAAGTAGAATTACTTAAAAACCTGGCTGGAGATAAATCTCAAAAAATTGGCTTTTCATATTCGATCCTGATTAACATGCTCACCAACTTTCATAAAATTCTGACCATTTTTCAATTTCTTATGATTTTGACACTGACGATGGGTATGGCTGATCCGGGTATCCAACCTCCTTAAAAGTGTATTAAAGAGAATGGATTGACGGTGTCACCGGATGCTGTTACTAATTTTTGCATAAACTTCAGAATTTAAAAAATTATTGCAATATGTGAGCTCACGCATTAACGCATATATGCACTCCAATTTTTAATTCATTTAAAATTTGTACGGTTTTTTAAATATATTTTGTTATACATGGTTATAAAATGATTGAATATTTGTTGTGAGACAATTCAACACCATTCTTGGCGTGCTTTTTTACTTTTTGAAATAAGTTTTTTTCCAATAAAATTATCCCAATACAACTATGCCTATAATAAATAGACATTCTCGAAAGATTCCGTATTTGAGAGAGCGAACAACGATTTTGCAAAAATTAGCAAATTATGATCGGAACAAAGGGGTCTGGTGTATGGGGGAAAAAAAGTGTGAAGAAGAAAAATGTAGAGCATAGAGGAGAAAAGCGTTGTTGAGTGCGCGCATCATAAAAAAAGTGAAGGCCGAGGTCCATGGGCAAGGGATCTCGGCCGGCACAATTTTTCAAGCAGCTCGGCTTACAAAGCGTGCATAACGCCGAAGTCTCTGTCGGTCTCGCGCAATCAGCCGCCTACCCGGTTGTTTCTCAAACGCTTTCAAGGCCAGCAAAGAACCTGCGACCGTCGCAAAATCCTCTCTCGCGCGCATAAATACGTTCCTTCAAATTGTGAACGCCGAGCCATCAGACTAATCCTTCGGATGAAAAAACGCGTTCCGCCTCGTCTCACGCGAGTCCTCGATCTTTCCACACTTCGCCCTTATTGTAAAAAAAAAACTAGATCGCACGTATGTGCATTGCACAATCAATTCATAACGCGCCGAACGAAGCATCTTTCCGACAAATGACACGCCACTTGCAAATCATTCGCGAATCAGTCACGCAGCCATTGAAATCCCTGTGGACGTAAATTTCAATCATCGATAGAGCGATACATAAAATTGTAGAATTATCACTTCCAGAGGGAGATTGAGAATGATATTTTTAAGAGTGCGGCGTTCACTTCACCACGGTAACTTTATGTTTACTATTCGTTCCGTCCCCTTAATTAAAATAAAAACAATTCATACATTTTGCAATTTTTTTGCTCACTTTTTGTTGAAAAAAAAGACATGAAATTTGTTCATTTCTGTTGAAAATGGTATGTTATTATGTTGTACGGATGATATTCGCTGAAAGTGTTATCCACGATGGAAATAAGAGAGGGAAGAGGCAAATCTGCGATCCGGTCGGAAACGATGATCGCACCAAAAGCGATATGTTTCGATTTAAACCAGATTTTAAGTGTATCTGAGTGGTACGCGATGCGCTATAAATCGCTTTGGAAGCTGTTACAATGAGAGGCCGGCCCCGATTCACATATATCGAGAAAGAAGTCAAGAGCAGAGGAAGAGAGAAAGAGAGACAGAGAAATTCGAAACCATGGGAAAGCTGAGGAGACCTTAACGTTCTGCACTATGAATCACAGGGAATTAATGGTACATTACAAACATGTCAAAAGCAATACCGATGACCGGTTCAACAAGATATCCACTGATAAACACGAGAAGAGAAACGTCGCCGATAATTGCCTTGAATAGAATCTGAAAAAATGCCTGATGATACCTGAATTTTTTGTTTTTTAATCACAATTAAAGGAAAGAAAAATATTTTCAACTGCCATAATTATTACTATTTGATATCAAATTTTGAAATATTGAAAATTTTCACTAAATTTTTGGGGTACCCCATTTTGCCCCCCTCATACTTTAACACAATTTTCCAATAACGAGTACGTCTCACGGAATGTGATTGCTAATCCAAATTAGAAAATAAAGAGTTACAATATTAAATGATATATTTATAAGAACCAGTAGATTTTGTCAACAACAAAAATGAAAGCGATTTACTTGAAATGACTGATAATAATGATCGATGCGCATTAAAGAAAGAGACCGAGTAGTTTATACAGGCGCCAATAGCTACAGATTGAGCAGAAAAAAACAAGACAGTAATTTATATACAATGGTTATACACGATATAAAGACCATGAAGCAGTATTCATATTGTGAAATTTCTCCGAGTAATATACGAACCGCTTTGAATGGTCGAAGAAACGAGACTTGCGCCTTTCTGTTCGTTAAGCCAATCAGTCTGAATGTTTCGTAGCCTGAGGTTCTTCGGTTCCGATACTTATCAAACGAAGGGAATCGTGATCTTCGTTTCTTTCGTTTGGCCGCAATATCATGATTCTACCTACGTGAATACGTCTAGTAATTCGCGCCGTGCGGATCGAACGAACCGCCAATCCTCCGGTCCGATAATTACAGCCTGATGGAAATCGGTACCGATCGGAACTCTCTTTGCCTCCACTGAACAATGACATACTTAACCCTCTTAAATAGCGCATGGCAATCTACAATATCATTTCTAATGAGAGCGAAAAACTATGGTGATAACGCCACTTATTTCAAGGATGTACTGGATATAATTCGAAACGGTGGCAAAAATCTTTAAAATTTGATCAGTCACTGATAATAGATTTCTAATACTTCTGTGCAAATTTCAACTCAATTCACTAAAACGTTTAGAAAAGTTATAACAGATTGAATATTACACGTATTCGAAGTTATAAATATTGAAAAAATGGTAGTACTTAGTTCCTTGGTCTCTCAGGATCTTTAAATATTAAAGAATCTTTCTGCCTAATTTTATCAACGTTTACTAAACAGTTTTTAAGAAATTATCCACTTATGTGATAATAAAACGAATGTCCCTCTCTAAAAGTACGTAAAAATTGATTAAAACGATGACGTTTTGTTGATATTTTTTTTCTACCATCAATATACATGAAAAATGTTAATACACAATAACCGAGCTTAAATAATGTTCTCTAAAATTTTTGGTTTTTAATTTTTGGCTGCTATAATAAGTAAAATGCGCCTGACGTGTGTGTATGTATATTTTTATTTTAACAAACAATTTAAACGAAAAAAATGCGTTTGCTCGGGGACAGCGGTTCGGCGTGTACACCGGTCGAGAACTTTCTGATCTCTTTTCGGAAATACGCTTCACCTATATACTCGTTTTCCGTGGGTGTCTTGTGTGAGAGGAAAAAGGACGGAGTGCTAAGAAGAAAAATATATTTCGAAGAAGAAAAGAAAAGGTTTGCAAAGAGGGTGCTAGGTAGGGAAGTGCACTAAAAAAACGATTAGCAGCGCAGGTATTATAATACTACCGGATTAAGAATCAGAATAAAAACATAAATCAATTAGGCAGGTATGGGAAATACGTGTTGCAGAAAAGACATTAAGAATTCGGAAAAACGTGAATGTAAAGAAAACAATTGAGAATTGGTGTCGTGAATATTACCCGAGCGAAAGCGTGAAATATTTACAAA
>JAPYYX010002129.1:0-18171 GCA_030522605.1 Cremastinae sp. B BG-2022a | reverse complement strand
ATAAATTTTGTCGAAATACATAAGTTCTCGACTGGCGCCCAAAAAGTTCTCGATTCGATACTGGGCCTATTTGTTGACGGAGGAAAAGTCGTTACAATACATATACATATACATATATATACGGCGCACATAACGAAACGAAACACAGATCGAAGTGAGCTATATTGAGGAATCTTGACCAAAAGTGCCCGAGAATCCGGACGGAGAGTTCCTCAGATACGACCTTTGCGAAATTAGCCTCGATTTCCTTGAAATTACAAGATCCCAATATTTCTATCTAAGGAAATAGGAATACTCTCTCGCACACGAATGAAATATTTCTCACTCGTTTTTCTATACCTGTATCGAGATTTATTCTTATCGCGTGTTTTATTCATATATACATATAAATATATATTGTATATATTGATAGAGGAGGAAGCGAGGGATCGGATAAGAGTCCAGGAGTTTTATTTCATTCTCTCCCGATAGTGAAGAGCTTGAACTTTTTTTTTCCTTGACGGGCGAACGGCAATTTTGTATAGATCGCAAAGCGAGCCGGAGAAAACTCGGAAATTAATCGTTGCACGTCGCGCTATATTTTTATAGATATTTTTGCATCAACGACGCTCTCTTTCGCCCGGAGCGAGTCGAGGAAGACCAAGTTTTTGCCCTTCCCTCGCTATAATTAACCTATCGAATATCATGATAATAATCGCACCGCGGAAAGGAAGTAGGCTATCGCCGCGCCTCTCTATAATCCATTTCTCCATATGTAAAAATACGCTGCGCGAGTTTCAAACGAGATACATACTCTCCTCGATTATTCAGATTCTCGTTTAAACATACAAATTTCAACGTTCGCAAAAAAAAAAAGTAATAATAATTTTTTTTGCTATACTTGATATCCAGGACGTTTAATTAACGATTAAAAAACAGAACGGATTGAATTACAGATATTTTTCCTCTCGCTGATAAATTTGTCCTTTTTTTACACTTGTAATTTCGTCGGCGAGTGCGCGTGGATAAAAATTTCTTTCGGTGTGTAGATGTGGATTAATAATAGTGTCCCGAAGTCGAAAATGAGCGAAAAGTTCCTTATTATACCGGTGATGAAAATGAAACGGAGTAAAATTAAGTTGGCGCCGGTTTCCCTATATGCATTTTGGTCCGGAAAGAGTTTACAGATGTGATGGAGGGAGGGAGACGCTGATCCACGTTCGTGAACGAGGAATAATTTTTGCTGGCTTCATACGTGGATAATGATGATGACGATAATTATTACGAGAAAATAGATCGAACGTTCGCGAGCGATAGATTTTCATGCGGAGAATAGCGAGCGAGAGCGAGAAAGCCGTAGAGCGCGATCCTGGCATATAATACGAGCTGAAAACTGGTTTACTTGTTGCACCCGGACGAGAATCTCCAGTGCACGTTATATACACACGCGTTACAAAAGTCCGCTTGTGTACGTGAATTCTCTCTCGTACGTGCAATATCGCATAGGCGTTTCCTTCGTTCAATACTTTTTCCCAACGTATCCGCAGTTTCTGGAGTTAATTTAGTCACAGGTTGCAGGGAAAATGCCAAGAGAAGATTGATACAACTCGCGAGTTATTCAGCTTTTTTTCCATTACGCTTTTTTTTTAATTATTATTTCCGTGGCGAATTGATCTACATTAGAGAGTATCGAAACATTTTAAAAATGATCAAAAAAGTATTCGTATTCTTGAAAAAGGCCATAAAATGGAATATACAAGAAATTTAATGCATGCAGCAAACTATATTGCGTTTCCAAATAAATATGCGGATGATCCAATAAAATTTGTCATTAATGCGAGGATAGTATCGCAATCTACTTCAAAACATTGAATCAATATTCTGAATAAAATTGTAAATTAAAACATAGAATCAATCACAACTGAAAGTTATAAATTCAAATGAAATTGTGAATTGAATCAAATCAAAGCATATTCAATCAATCACAAATAAAATTTGAATCTAATCCATCGTTTCTGATCCTATTGAAGTCATTTTGAATAAAATGCTTTCTATTGATTAAATTTGACAAGACATACGAAATGTACCGAAAAATTTTATTGTTAAGAGCACAAGAGAGAAACCGTGTAAAAAAACGTGATAAAATCAGAACGAAAGGTGAAAATTATGCGATGATCCTTCGTTGTATTTCGTTATCGACAAAGAGGGTATTTTCCAAGCGTCGAGATGTGTTCGAATGAGCTTGAAACAAGATGAACAATAATAACAATGATAATAAGAAGATGAAGGCAAAAGAGAGGTGGAGGAAAGAGGATGCACCGAGTTGTGGCGCCTCCAGGGTCGGGGCGCACGCACCTGCGTGCCTAACATTTATGTAGCTCGCTATTACTAGATCCCTGTACCGCATAAATACGGAGATACACGCCAGCATATTCGATCGCCTATATGTATAATTTGAGCTAAGAAAATGGGAGAAGAGCAAGAAGCAGCATCGACGCATAATTACGTCCTAACGAACTTTCCTATACACCCCAGTAAAGGATAAAAAGAAGAAAATAATCACGAGAGGTGCTGTACCACACACGAGAACTTTTTCCACGTCGAGCTGTTCGTTTCTCGCTGGAAAAAAGAGTTATAAATGTGCAATAAAGAAACGATGAAAAATGTTGAGATTTACAGGTGAAAGAAATTTGAATGAACTCGTAATTAAAGCTTCCTGAGAACGATTCGAATAATGTGATTTTTTCATTCATAAATGAAAAATATGCACATAAATATGGAAGGAATGAAACGAATGATAAACAATGTCATCGTGATTTATAATTTGAATTTATGTATCATATAAGTATCTAATCATTGAATGCTCAAATACGACTTTTTAATTTAGAGAGAAAATCCATAAAAAAATAATTGAAATGTAATAAGAGACTACACGATATACAAAAGATAAAAACGTTTTTCGTCACATTTCATGTGAAATAGGACGTTTATTGAATTCTTTATGCGTTTTTGGTTTTCTTTTTTCGGAACGGAATCTCCGAAGGGGTAAAGGAGAGATGAGAAAATGAAGAATAAAGAAAACGAACGCTATGGGAAAAGAGACACAAGGGGGAGACGGTATATATGAGAGAGGATATTCTTGGCAGCGTGAAAGACGCAACAACTGTCCCCATCAGTCATCCGCGAGAGACTGGCTGCATCTGTGTCTGAATGCAGCCAACAAATGTGTCGGGTATCGTACAAAACGAGTGTCGAAGCAATTATTGGCCTACGCGTACTCTCTTTCTCCGTTCATTCTTTCCCAGGGACTCCAATTATTTCCCAAACGAAGAGGGAGAGACGATCTGCCAATAGCTGGATCCTCCTCGGGCCAATCGCTGAGTGGATCGCGGATGGTGGAAAAGTCCATAGCAACTCCAGCATCGCGACACAAGTCCGTGTTTCAACGCCCCAGATCATTTCGCTCGCTCTCGAAGAGAGTGGGCGAAAAAAGAGTGGAAAAATAAAAAGAGGAGAGACGAGAGTATAGAAAAAAACGTGAAGAGTTGGAGTGAGAAAAAGTGAGGGAGAGAGAGAGAAGAGGAAAAAATGGGGGGGAAAAAGGGGTAGAAGAGTCGCTAGAGTCGTAATCACCGGATCCTCCGCGCGAACGCTAATGACTACGGGAATGTTTAGCCTTTTGGGCGCTCTCGCGAACCTCCAGAGGGAACTCTGGCGTACATTATGGAAACTGCAGTAAAAAGCACCACTCTTTTCCTCTCTCTCTCTCTCTCTCTCGTTGGCTCTTGGTTTCTCTCGGTCCTCTTACTTCACTACTGCGCAGCTTTCAAAAACTCCAGGTCTAGCACCGAGACAAGAAAAAAGCTGCGATCTTATACATTTCGTGAATAAAAACTCAAACTCTGATTAAACACTTTTTTTGCAATTCTCGCAAATTCCGAAAAAAATTGGCGAAAAAAAAGAATTTCGTACTAAATCGTAATAATTTCTCTCGCATTTATATTTAGTAAATGAATTCAAAACTTGAGTTGACTCTCCTTGCAATTTCAGGGTTTGCAAAAGATATTTTGATATCGTTAAATGAAATTTCGCAACTAATGATTCTACACTGATCAAATATTTTTAATATTACAAAAAATCATTTGAATGTTGAACTGCATCAACTATTCGATGAATTTTCGTTGGAACGTTCGATCAAAACTGTCTCGTACTAAAACTTTATGTAAATCCTCACAGGAGTGAATATTTCTTGTAAGATTTTGACCGTGGTCAAGTCTCTCAACACGTTTTGAAACGAAAAAATATATAGAAACGAGATGCAACAGCAATTATTCAATATCAAATATAAATCACTCTCTTTCTTTTACATTATATTCAATACTTGTTTACCTCCTGAAATTTATTTTTCATGATTTGCAAAAAATTAACATATCATTAATTAAAATCTTACAATAAAAAAGATTCAAAATGTGATTAAAAATTTGCACAATGAAAAGTTATTGAATATATTGAGATGTCAGTTTGATGAACTTTTATTCGAATATTGAATAAAAAATTTGAAAAATTTCTCATCTTAACACATTTAAATTCTGACATCACATACAGAATATTTTTTATAGAAATTTGACCGTGGTCAAGCCTCTCGACACGTCGAGACGAAAAAATACAGAAAGGAGAAGGAGGAGTAGGGGAGAGAAGAGAGGAACGGACAGGTACGAGGGTATTCGATCATTATCCGAGAAGATGTTCGAGACGATGAGGATACAGATTGTCTGCTACCCTGCGCTGAGATGAGCAAGGGAAGAGTATAAAAGACGAACGAGAGAGAAAAAGTCCCTGCGACTGCAACGTGTCGAGCCCGGGCTTGCAACGAAAGGTTCATTCAAAACGAATAAAACAAAAATCATCGATACGATCGCTTATCTTGGTCGAACGCATTCACCAAGTCATTCTGTACATCACAACCACTAATCCATTAAAAAAACAACCAATTTTACAATATTAACATAATCTTTTGAGTTTTTTATTTTATAAATTTGATAACAGATTTATTTAACCTTAAAAAAAGATCTAGTGATAATTACATTAAAAATAAATATTTTTTTGCCTAATGTTTTGTTTGGATTGAGAAAGAACTAAAAAATTTCTGGCAAGGATTCGAAAATTTCTGTTTTAAATGATGAAGAATAAAATAAAAATCATCGATCGCAACCTCCAATCGGTGTTAAGAAAATAACCAATTTTACCATAACTCAACTTTTAAATATTTCACTCAACTCCTTGCATAAATTGAAACCAACAAATTGCAACTATTAAAAAAATAACTAATCTTACGATGTACTTCATTCCTTAATTTCTTGTATAAATTTAGATAACCTGACAGATTACGATCCCTCACCCATTAGAAAAAAAACTATTACCATTTTCATAAATATGCCTCTTTTCTCTTGCGTATATTGAACTGAAGAAAGACCAACAGATTTTTCGCAAGAATTTGAAATTTGTTTAAAATTATGAATGAAGAGAGTGCAGCGTGTAGAGACTGAGGAAATTTAATGAAAAAGTTGATAAAAAATGGAGAATATAAATATTCCAGGGTGTACGAGCGCGTGAAATAAAATCCGCGGACTACCAGTTGTATGTGTAGTCTATATATGGTAAAAGGCGAGGAGATACACGTGTGTAAAATTTAATCGGATGATCCGATGTTGTGTGTAACCACTGTGAAATATCTTGTATAAAGTAGCCCGTCTAGAACAGTGTGCAGGGTAAATATACGCGGGGAAGAGACGTGTTTGCGTAAGAGGGTGCGTGTGTGCGAAATATAAGAATAATATAAGGTATATGAGCGAGTGCGCGAAGGTAGACCGCAGAGCAGGGGGCATTAAAACCTCGATATCTGATCGTGCGCGTAGTCGATGCAACATCTTCGCACGCCTCGTCCGGAGAATCGCAAAGGGGAGAGAGAGAGAGTGAGATTATTCTACACAGAGAGAGGAGAAAAAACGAAAAACAGAGAGAGAGAGAATTAAAGAAGATTTAAAAAGAAGCGCGAGCCTCTCATCTTTCGTTCTTTTTCCTTCTTCTCTTACTCCAGGCTCACATATATAGCTCAAAATGGCGTCGGAGTAAATAAAAAATGGTTGAATCGATTTCATTCAACGTTTGATTTTTTTTCCTGGAAATGTCAAATATATTTTTAGAGTCGAGTGGCGTATAAAAAAATTTAGTCATATAAATTCCATAGAGCCAAAAATATTTGCAGTATACGTTGGGAATCGAAAATCTTTTGATATATTTTTATAATTGGCGTTGAGAATGAAATTGTCAGAAGTTGAAAGAAATTTTTATATTCAATTTGTCATGCGCGTTTTGTTGAATTGTCTCGAATGCCGGAAAGAAATGAATTGAGAGAGAAAATTGTGTAGGTACAAAACGTTGAATTGAAGAGCACCCGGAGGTGTTGTAAATATTTCAAATGTAGAAATGATGTATGAAAAAAGGAGAGAATGGAAAAATAGAGAAAAAGTGGATCGTCGAGTGGGCAGCGAGAAGAGAAGACGCGAGGAAGGGCGTCGGCCAGGGTCTCGGCGAGCGCAGCACGCGCGGTCAAGCTCACTGCCGTCATCTCTGTCGCAAAGCCCTGGAGCACAGAGAAATGCCAAGCTCCGCTTTTCATCCGCGAATGCTGCACGCGTTATACATATTGCAAGCACGCTACGAATGTCCGCAATTCCTTTGACATTTTTCCACTTTTTCACCAAATTCTGTCACAATTTCAAATAACAATTTACTTTTCATAGCATTATTTTATTTCTACGTTACAAAAGATTTTTCGTTTCTATTTACTTTCAAAAACGGAGTTTACATTCAGCTTAAAAAGCGAGAATTTTATTTTTTTCATTTTTATTCGGATTTATAGAATAAAAAAGAATATTTGATTTGTACTTTTGTTCTCTCGTTTTTTTCTTTTGTTTTCACTTTGTCGTCATATTCTGTCTCAATATGGAGCAAGTAATTGTACTATTCAATAAATGATTCTATTTTAATATCACAGAATATTATTTCTATTTTTTTTCAGAAACTTTGTCACTATTTTAAAACTAGAAAAACGACAAATAATTTTCTTGTTTTTTTCAAGCATCGCAATAAAAAGAAAAGTTAATTGATATTTTGTTCTCAATAGAAAGATAAAAATACTCAGGATTATTAAGTAGAAATAATTGACGTTAAACTCCGCGTTAACCGGAAGCCACTTCTTCGTATCTGTTTTTTTGTGCATCTATCTAATCTTCAACATGTAAAAAAGGGAGAAATGTTAATCAGGAATTTCAAGGAGACCGTAAAACGTGCCGATTTAGTGTCGTCGCTGCCGCGTGAGACTTTGGCTAGCAACATTATTCGAGCAAAGGAGAATTCTATTCCGACATCCTCTCTCGGAGAATCTCAACTTGAAACAAGATCAACTCGGACTTGTTAGGATTTCTCATAACGGTCGAAAGGCGCGGTACTTAACACTTTTGCACCGCCGTTTCGTCGAGTCGTAAAATGCGATAGAAAAAAAGAGGAGAGATAAAAATTCGCTATGAATGGCAAAATTGCGAGCAAACAGCCATGGGTTGTTCGATTCAAAGTCCACAAAAACTTACCATCCAACGTTTTACAAATTCAATAACGACTGATTCAATTTGAATATCAAAAAACAAAATACAATAAAATATTATCAACATTTCTATAATTTCGAAACTGCGAAAAATCGACGAGAAAATTTTTTTTTCGCTTTTCAAAAAAAGTTATTTTATAAATGTTTTCATCCGAATTTACAAAAATGTTTTTACAAGTCTTTAAAAACAATAAACAGGTTCGTTTCTCGAAAAAGTTCTCGCAAATGTCACATAATTTTTTTCTTCGAATAACAAACAATATGACGACAAAAAAAAAGTGCAAGAATTTCCGCATGAAAGAGCCGGTATATACCCAAATAACAGTTTGAGCCATTTTGCCGCGGTTTTTCCAACGTAAGAATCCAAAGAAATAGTTTTAACGCGTTTTCGCGGAGCTGGTGAGGAATTCGTGCGCTCTCCTGGCAAAAGAAGAGTCAGTGGTGAAGATCCTCGAGAGCGAATGTGGGACACGGGCGTCGTTAGAAGTTCTCGTTTACTTCTTATTTCGAATGCGTTTTACCACTTGGCTATATTTTTATCGCGCGCAGCCAAGAAATACCGATTCCCGATACAAAATAAAAGTAAAGAAGAAGAAGAAGAAGAAGAAAAAAAATAGTAGCGGGGAAAAAGAATTAAATAGAAGGAAAAAAAATCGTCCAAGTTTAAGGTTCGAGCAGAGGAGAGAAAAGAAGGCGAGACTCGAGAAGTTTTACGGCCACGGTCGCGTAGCCGAGTTTCATTCTATACGTGATGTCTCTGAGCTCTCGGATCTCCCGAGCTTTCGTCAACCCTTGAACCGCAAACTCACGTTTTATATAGAACTCCTCGCCTCTCTTTTCCTCCACCGTGACGCGGAAAAGGGAAAAACAATAAAAGAAAAATATAGTTGGCAATGGTTTATAGCTCCTGACCTTTGGCCCAACTTTCTTCCTTTCTTATTCTCCTCGTCCATCGGAAAAGCTTGGTACTTTGTCACAAATCTAAAACCGTCCTGAATCGAACGAAAATATTTATCTCGCGTCCTCGCGATCGAATATCCAAATTCCTTCTCACTCTCTCTCTCTCTCTTATTTTTTCGCAAAGGTTCGAAACATTTTGAGTGTTATTCCTCGCTCGAGAGAGGCGCCAGAAAAAATACAGAGTCGAGGAAATGAAAAAATTTCTATGGAAGTTCGGAACGATCGGAAGTGAGAAAAAAAAGTGAATAAATAGGGTAAAAAAATTTGTCACTTCGGTGTACAGAAGAAGAAAAAAAGACGAGAGGGTTGAAATGACGAAGAAACGCTTCTCGGGCGCAGGGCCAAGCTATCTTTACTCTGTCGGACAAAGTTTTAATTATCCATGAGAAGATAAAGTAGAAATGATCAATGATCGAGAGTTCGCACTTTCTATACTTCGATTTGTCTGTACATAACGGACGCTTTATTATTTTTTAATACTCGTCCCATTTTTGAGGCACTCGATCGATCGTATCAAGGATATTCGCCTGCTGGCAGAATTATCTAAAAAAACGTTGAAACATACTCAATGCGATTTACAAATATTTTGGTCTAAAAAAATTTCTCGACCCTTCGGGAAAACGAAAAGTTTGCGTCTATTGAAATTTTATTTTTCTCACAAAAAAATCGCGACAGCTGAATAATTTATAAATTTTTATCTAGACAAAACTCTCGACTATTCATAAAAAATAGAACGTATCGCGCTTGATAAAATTTCCCTCACTGAATTTCAATCTTACAAAAATAAAACACAGAAAAATGTAAGAATGAGATTCCCTAATAAAAACAAAGCAAACAAATAATAGAATTCAAAGTAAAAATGTGCATGGAATTTCTTTTTATATATATTAAAAAAGAAGAAACAAAGACAATAAAAAACATTCGCAAAAAGCTGGGGATTTGCGAGAAAGAGAGAGAGAGAGAGAGAGAAGGCGGTGAAGATCCGGTGGCAAAAGTCGGAATGAAATTAGCAAACAAATAGCTTAATTCGCACCTCTTGCACACTTTCCTCCTCTCGCTCGTTCCTCGAGTCTCGCGTATATGTAAATTTAATAACAGCGATTTGTGTGTAGTCGCGAGGGCTGCATATGGACAGGGGAATAATGCGCGTTTTATCCCCGTGTGCGTGCGAGCGGTGCAATCTCGCGGAGTAAAAGTTATACGAGTGCTCGCGTGCGTTAGTGCGGAGAAGAAATACAGTGGCGAATAAGTATAGGGAGAGAGAGAGAGAGAGAGAGTGAGCGAGAGAATGAGAGACGGAGAGAGGAAGAAAGGGAAAAAGAGAAAAATAAAGGGAGAGAAAAGGTGCGCGGTGGTTTACAGAGGGCAAAGAGAGTGCGGTTGCATAATGCATGCGTATATTGTGTACACCTGTTGCCCCAAATCACGGACAAGACCGAGTTATATTGCAACTCCGGTGCACTCGGTGCAGCGCAACCCCCCTGCTGCACTTTTTTACTACACCCGGCGTATAAACGGATACACGCGCGCATTCGCACGTTCGTGCATTATATACGTTGAGCGAGGAATTGTGGCTAAGAGATACACAGCCGTTCCCTTCGACGATTTTCCTCGGTTCTCCTTCTTTCCACCTCCAGCCCTTTTCTGGCACGCGTCTCCCCGTGCCGGGGGAGATATCGCTTTGTAAGGGAGACGTGATTTAACGAAGGAAAAATAGAAAATGAAAACTACATGGCTTTCGGAATGTGTATTTCCGTACACAAGGGTCAAGGACTCTTTGCTGTGTATACATTAAAAAATCCTTATCTCGTATACATTTGTTTTCGATTGTTCACCTGTATATAAATAGGACACGTGAGGTGTATAAATAATATAAGCGAAGGGTTTCATTATTGTATAAAATTTGATATCCAAAATAAAATAAAATTAAATATGATGACGGAGTTTTTTTTTATTTTTACTTTTAATCGTAGGTGTAAATTATGCAAGGGAGATCGATCGTTTCTTTTCTGTGAGTCTTTATGCAGTCAGAGTGAATGTCAAGTTCTTTCTCTGATGGTTTCTTTCGTATTGAATCGGTGCATGGACTTTTGTTCTGTATTTTTTCTCCAAGCGCTCTCAGTGAAACTCCATCCTTCCCGCGGCTCGAGCAGTAAACAATCGGACATTAAAATTCAAACTATTGGCGTATAAAATACGATAATTATAGAGATCTAAATATCACTGTAAACTCTTACTTAAATAACGATTTATGGTTAAAGTAATAAATAAGGTAATGAATATTCCATATATGAATAAATATTATTAATCGCTGTTAAAAAATGTACGACGATCTATGTATATTCTGATCTCCTTGGATGAATATTATATTCATAAAAATTATTTTTAAATTATTATAAGTACTGTAGAAATTATTGGTAAAGACTTCCACAATTGATTGTGTAAAATTGATTCGGTTCTCAATCAACACACATAAGGCACAAGTGAAAATATCGATATATAAATATCAATTCTCTAAAATCGGAAATACATATAAGATATATATTTATACATGTGAATTAGCCCAAAATACGTTCGATTTTGTCTGATATCTAAAAACTAAATTTTTCGTCATTTACCTTTCATTCCGTTTTAAATATGAATTCGTTATCGTACGCTTATCGCTCTTACAAATTCAATATGAAATCTGTTCCTAAATAGTTCAAAGTATGAAGTATATACGTAGGAATATTTTCAAGAATTGCGTAATCTGTAAAATTAATTCTCTTTTCAACAAGCAGGAGTGAAAATTATTAATTTTGCAATTGTAAATTCAAGATCACGAATGAGCATAGAGACGCACGTTCCACAAAAATTTCGTCTCTGGTCGGCTTTCATTCGACTTCAAACATAAATTCGTTATCGTACGCTTATCATTTATCACAGAATTAACATAAAATATTTTTATAGATCGTTCAACGCGAATGTGAGATATGGGAATATATTTTTTCAATTTCAGAAAGAGACTTTTTCGCCTCGCGGTAATTTAACGACTTGATAATTCCCAGTGTTGCCGCTTGTAAAAAGAAGAAAGAAAAAAAAAGATGGCAGGAACAGATGAGAGGGAGAAAGAATGAAAATAAAAAGCATTTTCGCCCCTAATTAAGATCTCGTTTGGCGAGTAAAGGGACGTAAAATCTGGGAAGGGTGTATAATACGAGCCGGGAGATCGTAACAGTTTAGCGTATATACGCGTATAAATAGGACGTATACGAAGAGGTAAGATCGTAGTACGGGACCCTTTAAGCGAACTTTACGGTTTCGTCGAGTTGGTCGTATCGAAAGTTTTGTAGTTTGCCACGAGACCGCACGATGTCGTTTTCCTCTCTCTCTCTCTCTCTCGTTTTCTCGTTTTCTCCCGAGATGTACGTGTACAAAAGGGATGGGCGTCTCGGATAGAATGGACCAGCGTCGAGAAAGGGCAAAGCGGAGAGAATAAGGGCGAGGAATGCGATATAGTGATACGAGAGGGGAATACGACGGCGCGAGCTGAGTATAAAGGCGAAAAAGGGAAAGGGAGGCTCTCTCGTCATCCAAGGGACGCGCGGGTCAGGTAGTGAATCAGTGTACTAAAATGAATGAAGCGCAACAGGTCGAGGGGGCAATAGTTGCATGTAGTCGGGAGCTTATGGCACGTATAGAAGGTACGAGAGAAGGGACTAGGGCAAAACTGTTGGTTTATATCGGAGGAAAGTGAAAATGGAGAATGGAGAGATAAATGAAGGGAATTTCGGGTCATAGCTTTGCAAACAGAATAGGTAAAACAAGAGGCGTAAACCAATTTCAAAGTTAGACGACGGCCCGGAGGATGAAAGAGAGAGAGAGAGAGAGAAAAGAGAGGAGGAAGGAGAGAAAGTTAGATAAATACGAAGGGTTCCCGCATACACGTATATTTATTCATGCTTTAGCCATGAATCTGTATAAATGACCGTTCTCTCTCTCTTTCTCTTTCTCTCTCAGACACTGACTGCCCGGAGTACACCTCTATTTATCTCTCCTCACATTTACTTCTCCCCCTCGCGTACACAAGTACGATCAAATTCCCGTTCATACGAGAGTATACATATTTAAAGTGCTCGCTTTAAACAAAGACACGATAGTCACGCTCTCGTTGAATTGTTTCCGTTTCAAATTCCCGATAGTATCCACTCTTACTCCGGAGCTAAATTTGTCTCCCATGTATCTCTCTCTCTCTCTCTCTCTCACTTTTGCTATTCGGATATATATCGCGATTCGCCGCTACGTCAATGTCTATTCATCGTTCTTTTTTCTTCTATTCATCTCATTTCGAATTTGACAGATTTCTAAAGATTTCTTTTCTCGCTTGAAAAAAATGTACTATTTGACACATCAATTTCACAATTTTATATTTCGTTAGACTTTTTTTTAAATTTAATTTATTGCAAGGAAAGTGTTTAATTTATTTGACACATTATGTTCTGTGCAAAAGTTTTGACAGATGTATTATATGCATGTATTTTTTCAATAATAAATCTTTCAGCACTATATTTATTAATATAAATGAGCTTGAATCAGTAGAAATATTTTTATGCGCAGACATAATTAGATATAGACATAATTGCCATAATTATATTTTTGTGGTTACTAAAAAATGAAAGAATCATTTTTTTGAAATAAACAATATCGTAGAAGACATTATAAATGTATTTCAATGTGAATTTATTTTGAGATTATATTCTTTTTTAAAATATAAATGCGATACAAGAACGTGAGTTTTCGTGGTACGAGCTCTCTTGAATCTCAATCCTTTTATTTTCAACTCCTAAACCGATCTTCGCGCTTTTCTCCCCTCTCGAAATCTTATGACGCATGTCTCTCGATCCTCGGACCAGTCGGACCGGCCATAGAATAAGGAGCGCCAGAGCCAAAACATGAAAGAGAAAGAAAGAAAAGAAACCAGATTCGTGCGCCTCAACGAGAGAACTCGTCCTGCCCAAAATTCAGCCTCGTACATCTCCTCGCACGTTTTAATAATCCCTCATAAGAATTTTTTTACACAAACAGTATCCCTGCTTGAATAATAATAATAGCTTAAAAAATAAAAACAGCAAAAAGCCAAATTAATAATAAATTGAAAATTATCGTATGAATTTTAATAAAATTCATCATTATTGTGTCAATTTTTTATTTAAATTTAATTGACGAAGCGAAATTTAAGTGATTCCTCACATTAAATAAATATGAAAAATGTAATACGAAAGATTGAATTTTTCTTTGATTCGTACCATTTTCATTTCTGATGGAGATTATAAAAAATTAACAAGCAAAATAATTAAACCGAACGAAAGTAGCCGGGAATCGAATTTAAAAAATTCATTATTAATACGATACATTTTTTAAACCCCATAGTTGTACATAAAATGATTCAATGGATTGAACTTTACTTTGTACAAAAGCCGTTTTTATCTTCTAATGGAGATTACGAAAAATTAATAAGCAACATTAATCCGAACCGAAATCTTCGCATCAGTTTTAATCAAGATCTCACCATCACAATGACAGAAATTTCGAGATGATGATTTTCCCACTGTTAATACATTCCATATTATAGAAAAATGAAAATAATTGTTTGTGATATAAAATTACAAAAAGAGACAAAAAAACGACTGACATTTTTTTCAACATCGCAAGAAGAATTTTTTTCGATCGAGAGGTGAATTCGTTAACGGGATTAAAGTGCCAATCACTTCTTTTCTGATAAGGAGTAACTACGATCACGCGTACAAACGTGTATCCGCGCGCACACACGTACATAATCGAGCATAAAAAAGTAGAAATGGAGTTCGCCAATTTATCGAGTGCGTCCTCAATCGGTTTTACGTTCGCGAGTGTATCGCGAACGGTAATAGAAGAGAGCGGAGGCGTGGCTGAATCGCTCTCCTCTTCTTTTTTCCAGCGGAATCTTTTTTATATATTTTTTACACTTCTTTTTCTCCTTTTAGCATCGAGCTTCGCCGAGTTACGAATAAATCGAATCTTGACGAGGGCCCGGGACGTAATCCGGATTACGAGGCAGGCAGGATCGCGGGAGTTACGCCCGTCTGGCTTTTCGTCGAGGAGTGAGAAGTACGCGGATGTATGACAGCAACAGGAAACGCTCAGGAGCACTTGGCCTGGGCTTGTCCGTTTCTATACAAGCTGTTCCACAAACTCATGTCAATTATCTATGCCGGATAACTATCTACCATTAGCATCAATTCGAAATATAAAAATATAATTTTCATTTAAGATCTGTAGACTTGAACAATTTGTACTTTTCATGTATTGTATCAGCTGACTTTGAATAAATTGCAAATCTTCGTGAATCAAAATCGAAGAAGAAAAAACCAAACTACAATGCGTATAATTACAATATAAAACAAATCTAAGAAAACTCGATTTAAAAATTTTCAATGAATTGTGAATACTAAATTGTCGACTAAAAAAAAGATAAATTCTGTCGACAAAGAATTTGCGTTATTTTCAGAATTCCTCGACTTTCCTTCCTGAGCGTCTATAGACAAATCACATTGAGATTTTGGAACTTTTGATCGCAATCTCAAAATTTAACGAAAAATCTCTTTTACACAATTTATTCTAATATTAAGCTCCAGAACGTCCTGTAGAGCGCATAGTGCCGATTCTTTCGCTATACATCCACCTCTATAGTCATAAATATATTATGTAGACACACACATGCAGACATTCGTACTCTCTTTACTCTCTTTTCGCTCTAAACCCGGTTCTCTCTCGCAGCGTTACGCTTCACTTCACACGGCCTCTTCATGTCCACACAGTTCGATAGACTTTCGTGCAATCTCCAATCTCTCTTTTCTCTTTTTCCCTCTCGATGTTTTTCTCTACGTTTCTCTTCATCCGCGTGTCCTGCCCGCTTAGAAGCCTCCATTTTCTTCTTTTTTTTATTATTTTTCTTTCCATTCTCGGTTTTTTTATTTATTCTCTTTTTATCTCCGAATTATTCGTCTAGCTCGATCTTGATTCTCTTTTTCCTTGCCATTCTTTATCCGAGCTTCGCTCTGGCAAGAGACGAAATTATTCGAAATTTCGCGTCGAGCGCGAAGGGAAAAAGTTTGATGTGAAGAGAGAGGAGGGAAAAAAAAGGAGCTCTTGTGTCCAGTGCGAGCTTCGCTTGGGCCTCTCTCGTTCGGACGCGAGGAATATTCGACTCTTTTCCTCGGACATGACAACCGCGAAAGAGAGAGCCTGACATGCACACACGTCACGGCTTATCAATGTCAAAGAGATTTTTTAGGGAGGTCCTGGACCTCCGGCGATTCCCGATATTTTATATCGCGACTTTCCATATGTTCGATGCATCGATAGAAAAATATGTTCCTCATTTTTGCTGCGTAAGTCTTCAAAATCCAATATCCTTTTTCTATGATTTATAATATAATTTTATTCCATTTTATTTCGTCGAAAGAAACTATTTTTCCATACTTGATTTTTACGTCGTAGTTTATAATTTATCAAAAATATGCCCAAATTATTAAATTAATTAAATTATGATCTAATTAATTTTTACTTTTTATCAACATTTTTTAAATAGTGAAATTAGATATACATTTCTGATGGAGAAAAAAACGCAATATATTAGAGGCACTCCAAAATGTTCGATACATTATGAAAGGATTTTTTTCTCATTGCTTTGTAAATCCGCAAAAAGCCGTATACGTCGTTCATTTTAATAATCGTGTGACGTCTAGGGTTGCAGTGGAAAAACGATAGAGTACAATTGTTGAGCGGCTAACAATGTCTCTAATAGAGTAGTTCTATGATACTTTGTTGATACCACCTTTGATAATGTGTATTATATTTTTATTATAGCCGAGGAAACTGATTTTGAGGGTCGCTGTTGAAGATCTCGAGAGATTTTGTGATTTTAAATAGACGTTTTGAGTGGTAAGTAAAGTATATATATTTTTAAATTGAGAAGCGATTGAAGTTGTTTTATATGCTGTTTGAAGGAAAGAAAATTTCACCCAATATCAATACTCAATAAAGCAATAATTATTATTTATCATGTATGCATACAAATTGGATTCTCATAAATACCTCTTTTATAATTCTCGCTAAATGAAGACGTCAATTTTTCGGGTAAAATATATTAGAACTTACAAAATTCTTCAACGTCGATTTTGATAATTCAATTACTTACAATTAATTTGAAATCTTCAATCCTTGAGATAAAATAGTTCGAAGATAATTTATATGTCCAGAGACATTTGCTTTCTTCTACAGAAAACTTGAAGCTCGGATAGTATTACACGTTTAATATGAGTAGCGGCAAACTGGCGACTTTCGATTGAAATTCGTGAGTTCTTACAGTTCGTTTTCCATTGAAGGGAAAGACTTGTTCAGAGATTTGCGTATTTTTGGATGAGCATGGAGATTCGAAATGACTAATTTCCCGTACAGAGATCACTAAAAATCACATCATGCACCCATTTCTAGCCTTGACCTAAGACTCCAATTAAAGTATGGTCCGGCTTGTGATTGATGTGTCTCGTTTTCTTTGAAAATTATCCGGCGTGTACTATTTTAATAAAAATTGGAAAATTTTGTCTAATGTGACAATTCATTTCTATATTTCAATTTAATTTAATTTTATGATTCTGTGACGTCTAGGGTCACAGTGGTAGAATATTAGAGCGCGATCGTTGAGCGGCTAACGACAGTCTTCAATGAAAGAGTTCTCCCTTCGATAATGAGCTTATTTTGTAGTTTCCGAGGAAACCGATATATGGGTTGTCATTGAAGATCTCGAGATATCTTGCTATTATGAATATTTGATAGAGGAAAAAGAACAGTTGATTCGATTTTAAAACAGATTGAATTTTCGTTTACATATGCCTTTAATATAAAATAATAATAGTTTTCAGGATATAAATTATAATTACCTCATGCAAACATAAAATTCTTATAAATACCTTTTTTCTGTTCATGCTGCCGGGAGGCGTCAGAATTATTTTAACTTACAATTGCTCGTAGCGCTTACTTCACGTTTTACAATATTCAAAACTTTAGCGAACATAATTTCCAAGTCCAGGGATACACTCTCTCTTCTACTGAAGACCTGGAGCTCGGACGAAAATTACGACGTTTTAATAAAGATAAAATCTGGTGATTGACTGAGGAAAATGAATTGAAATTCGTGTGCTTTTATAGTCTAATTTTCGCTGATAGGGAAGGGCTGATCTCGATGAAATGCCCATATTTGGTCATTTATCACATCCGGAAATGACCAATTAAGAGATCACCTCGTTTTTGCGTCTTGACCCAAGTTTCCTCTATCAAAATGAGATCCGACCAGTGATTCATGATTAATGCGTCTTTTCTTTCTCGTGATGTTCTGGAATATTCTTTGAATACAAGCTGCAAAATTTAGTCTAATGTGACAATTCATTACAAAATATATGAGGCATTCCACCCCATTTCAGACACCATCTAGCTTTTGCATCTCCGATTTTCTCCATAATTTGTTGTATTTTAGTATCTATTGAAAGAGG
>JAPYYX010002128.1:0-18177 GCA_030522605.1 Cremastinae sp. B BG-2022a | reverse complement strand
GTAAATTAAAACAAAAAAATCACTTTCTATCCATCGTGGTGCTGCAAAATCGAAGAATATCTTGAAATATCGTACTTTTAGTCGTCGCAAAATTATTTTATTGAGTAAAAATTCATTTTATTTCATTCACGCATTCGTGAATGACCGATCACGGCAAAGATCACCGAAAGAAAGAGAATTTGACGTTCAATTTTTGACATGTGCACGCTCGATGGTGTGCAAAGAAATTCCGATTCGAAAAAGTTTGACAGCTCGGAGCTGAAAATTTCGATGAAATTAATAATAAAATTACGATTTACTTAAATGCCTTAGACGCAAGCAATCGCAGTGTTTTTATTTCAATCGAAAGAGAAAAAAAAATCTGTGTTCTCATGTTTGTTTTGGACTACAGAAAAAAGCGCTTGTTTTCGCGTATACATAGTCGCGGTCGCTCGGCCGATTTTGATATTCTTTGAAAATTTTTTTTTTTTTAAATGTACTTGCCTCGAGTCTCTACCGCGACTCTTGATACATCTTTTCTTATTCTAACTTATCTTAACTTAGCCTATCTTCTACGCCTTTTTGCATTCCCACGTAATTAAAACAATATTTCATAAAGCGTGCCGCTCATCGACAAGAACGCGAGACCGTCAATACCAGCACTCTCAGGGTGCAAGATTTTTGCCAATATGTTGATTAGACAATTAAGTATAGTAGAATCCAACTGAGAATTCTGATCACGCTTGTCCTCGTACTATCGAAGTGGGCGTAACTGCAGGAGACTGATAGTCAATTCTCGAAGGACAATATCGAATGTTTGGTCGAACTTATTAAATATTACGTGAAATTGTTGGACATGTTAAAGTAAATTTTTGTGTCCAATACAGGGAAGGTCAATCTGTAAGTAATATTTCAGTGTAAATCGAAAAATTATCACTGCAAATCAGTGTGCTTCTTAACACACGTAAAGTGCCAATTTTTACTCGGTTGAGTGTGTAAAATTTTCACTATTTGTTACAAAACACAGATATGTGTATTTTTATGAAATTGATTCACATTTTGTGTGGAATTTAATCACATATTGTTTGTAAAGTTACGAGTTTTACATGTTTTAACGTGTGTAAAAAGTGACTTTATCACGTAGACTTACAGTGATTTTATTTCCAGTTTGGGTTCATTAATCTTTTTGATTCTTCTGTCAAACGGGTCCACAACTTCCTCCCTTGAGAGAGAGAGGTGTCCAAAAATTGAAATTGTTCGATTGTTAGTTCTCCGGTCTGAACTCATTGACGCCCATTCTTGATAACATTTACTCGAGTAAGTATTAAGGATGTACTGGAGATAATTCAAAACGGTAGCAAAAATCTGAAAACTTGACCAGTCACTGATAATCGGATTCTAATGCTTGTGTGCCAATTTCAACTCAGTTCAATAAATCGTTTAAAAGTTATAGTATTCATGTTTTTGAGTTGATAAAAATCCTTACGGAAAAATGCAGTTAAGTGTGACGTTCAAGTAGAGAGGTTCAATCAAAGTTCAGAATTCCTAATCAAAAAAAAACAAAGGCAAGAGGAGAAGAAAAAATAAGGTTTCGCGTAAAAATGTCGGATCGTCAAGAACGAAACTTTGTTTCATCCAGAGGAATCTATGGAGAGTCATCGCCAACGAGGCATTTGCCTCTTTCCCCATCGAAATTTCTTATCGCGAAGCCGGTATACACGAAACGAGGGATCCTTCAAACGATTCACCTCAGCGATAACGGGCTGGAAGGCTAGACCAAACGAGAAAAAAAGAGGGGGAGAAAAAGAGCGAAAGAATAAGAGAGCGGGAAGATTCGGAGAGGTTGATAAAAAAAGGTGAAAGAGCCGTGTGACACGTTGGTAAAAGGGTGCAACGAGAGATTTTCTTCTTCCTCTCTCAGGAGGAATCGATAGATATTTCGATCCAGCGGATCCTTTGTTGGGTATCTCGACTACAGATTTTCTCCTCGCTCGCTCCTCTTGCCCATGCGGCGAGATCCCTTTTATACGTGTACACAGACGAGAGAGAGAGAGAGAGAGAGAGAGAGAGAGAGAGAGAGAGAGAGAAAACCGAGCCCCTTGATTGTCCTGTTCTCATCTGAAACGGTCTCAAACTCCTCGAAAGCTGGCTGGTTTCTTTGCTTCGAGCAAACTCATCGATTCTCCAATTTCATCGTATTCTGCCGCCCTCTTTCCACCTTCCACACCCTGAGCTCTTTTTTTACTCACGTCGTACTCAGGAGTTATTCATGGACGACGGGTAATTGTATATATATGAGGAAACGATACAGTACACCACTGAATATTCGACTTCTATTTTCATCATCCATATCGCTTCGATTGCAAATAAATGTCTTCAACCTTTCTGAGCCAGACGCCCCTCAGTGACAATAGGGAAACATTTCACGAGCTTTTGAAAAATGTAGTCTCGCGGATTTTCCAGTGCATACACATCGACGTGACAAAATTTTTCAATTTTTCCAAGGAGCACTCGCTGGAAAAATTCTTGATGAAATGAGGACGGTCTTGCATTTGATTTTTCTCTTGTCAACCGGAAGATATTCAGATTCTGCGAAAAAAAAATTTTCTACGTGAAAACCTCAAAGAGAAATGTTTTCTTATATCACACTGACGTAAATTATTATATTATAACGTGTGACCTTTGTAGTAGCCAAAAGGTGTGAGAAATGAACGTTAGAAAACGGATGAGACGTCGCAGAAAAATTTTTAATTGTAATTTGAGTCACGAACTTTTTTAAGCTGCTTCGTGTACATTCTTTATGCAGTCCCTTTGAAAATCGAAGTCAGGCTTTGGGTAATCCGGGAGGAAGAATCTTATCCGGGAAAGACCGCGAGACGTGAATGGAGCTTTTGACTCTCTTCGTGGTTTTCTCTCTGACTCCGCGCGGTCGAAACTTCGGCTTCTGCGAGTGGTTGAGAAAACTGGGATGGGATCGAACTGACCTAAGAATTTTCCAACCAAACAGAGTCACGTCCCTCAAGAGTCTGCTTGAGTTTCGAACGTGTTTCTTCGTTCGATCGCCACTTTTTGGAACACGATTTCGTGACCGTTAAAAATATCATCTCGTTGATCTCGACAAAAAAAAATCCCTGAATTTTTCAGTATCCGGATATTGGAAATGAAGTTTTTAAATATCTCGAGGTTGACGAACAATCGATTTTGTTATATCAACGGCTCCAGGTCCGAATTGTGTATACACATCCGTGCGTGTGTATACATACATATATATGTATTCGTAAATACGTAATCGTGTACACGTACGTGTATGAAAATTGAACGAGAAAGGCCAGGAGCCTCGTATTTGCTTCAACTTTTGTTTCTGACAGTCCCATTAAAATTGATGACTATTACACGTAGTAAATATTCGCTTTACAAACGGTTGCGTATTGCACTTTCGATTCAAGTTAGCCCCACAAACGATTTTGTAACATGCTTGAAAACGAAATGGAAGAGCAAAAGAGCTCAATATCCATTGTTGACAACTTTACGCTTTTAAATTTTTTGTTAAATTCATATTCAATACGATCCTCTTAACGCCAATTAAACAAACATTTAATTACGGATTAATTGCAATCTGATAGCAATTCATTCGTTTTTTACCTCAAATAATAAAAAATATCAAACATTTTGAAAGAAATCTCTTGTAAATGATTTAGTAGACTGAAATATGGATGGGTATATAGAGTCATAAAATCGGTTCATTTTACGGGAGACAACGATGTTTTATGTTGTTGGATATAAATTATGAAGGACTAAAATGACGGGAAGCTAGAATGGACGACGAAAGTTTCTCGAGTAGCAATAGGCTAGGAATGTAACCCGCGTATGTACTCATTGCTATTATTATATGTATTCCAGTGAGTATATGTTATACTTACACGCTGACGAGAGCGTTGAGGAGAATGGGCGCAGTTTAATCTTGCATGCACCGCTGTTCCTCCATCCTGGCACTTCGTCGCCCAGGACCATGACGAATTATTATTAAACGAGCCACGTTAACTTTACGTATGTATAAGAGGACTTTTCCACCTTTCAGATAGTTTCCGTTATGAGTAAAAATATCGGAGTATGGTGTCCGAAATGTTTTCCCTTAACTTTTCGTCTATTCAGAAATTATATCCGAAGCTTATTATTTTTCTTTTTAAATTTGTTCTGTCTTCTTTTCTATATAAAACACAATGCAAATGTCGAAAAACCGTATTTTCGTTTTAAAAATGTATAATATTTTTCAATCATGATTTTCACGCTAAATGTTCAATCCGCCACTGAAGGCCTCCTGAGGGATTGGGTATAAATGGGGGAGAGGCCTTCCAACATAAATATGGAAACAAATCGCATTGGTCCAACCTCATCAAATGTTATAAAATAAGAAGAATCCAACATTGGGAGACTTGTTATTTTTTTAGTGGAGGTGAGTACATGTGAAGACAATGGCTGAGAAATAGCTTCTCTATCACAACCAGAGGAGAAGTTCCAACGACTGCTTACCCATAAAAAGTTATGGGGTTTTACAATCTACAATATGTGCTTCCAGAACGTTTCCCTGGGATTTCTGTGATTCGTGCAGGAGGTCTAATAAAACGATTCCATATTTATACCACCGATTTCTTACTGAAACACACAGTCGAATAGATTCAGTCACCTTCTATAGAGTACCTATAATATTACTACTGTATTTTAGGATTCGATTATTTAATTACTTGGAAGATTTATTTTCCAGAAGCTTTTTTTGTATTTATAAACAAAATCGAGACATTTTTATAAATGTTCAACGCAAATGAGTAGTATTTCTATTTTAATAATTATGCAATATGAGAATATCATCAATTCTTAACGGTTGAATGTACTATGATTTCAACAGAGAAATTGTCCAATTAGTCAATAAATTAATTATACCGTTCTATTTCAATCCATGGAATGAAAGAGACTTTTGAAACTGCGATGACGCTGCAAATATAATTCGGCTAAGGCATACTGGTGCGAGTTATTAATTGCGCCAGCACGTCTCACCAAACATTGCCCTCTCGGTGTATGCTGTCATCTGTGTTTCGTCTCACGATCGATCATCTATTAAGGACCCTGAAAACAAAGCGAACTTTTCTAATTTTTATCCTCCTCGCAGATAATTTGAAAAATAACTCAAGTTTTGAGAAAACAAAATTATTTAGGATAAACGATATCGTAAGCGAGCAAAAATCTGAAAAAAATAGCTCAATCGACCTGGAAAGTCTCGAATAAACTATTATTGTATAATGCGCGAAAGCGATACACCGAGACGAATTTTTAAATATTCACGAATGCGGTTTCATTATAATACTGAAAATGTGCTCGGAAAATTCATGGCACGAATACAATTTCTCTTCTTTTTCCCGATCTCTCCCGGTTTTATGGTAATCTCTTTTCCCATAATGGCGATTTTAGGTCGGCAAAGAGGAAAAATACATATAACGTAAAAAAAGAGAATGCTCTGAAAAAACAGTCAATCGTACTGTTCCTCGAGTTAGACTAAAAATGCATTACGAGAAAATAATTTCCTTTTTCAATTATGCTCATGCGACGGCTGTTCCCGCTGAATACCGAGACTCTTGGAGCTTTAACGATCGAGAGAATTACGTAAAATTGCTGACGTGTGTCATATCGGTGATTACAGAGGCAACCCGTGACAATTATACCTGAAATGTTAATAACAAGCTTTTAAATATTTCAAACGCAGGGAGGTATTTTGAAGCCGTGACTTGGCACATTGGCCACCGCGGTTCGTATAATCTGTGTCTCATATACATACATACATATAATGTGTATAGATCTGACTTTTATTGAAACTCGATAATCTCGTAACCTCTGCGCGAATTTTTGTGATATCTCTCACGCATACGCTAATTTTCAACCAATGCTTCTCAAGTACCGTCGATGTAATTTTTTCATATTTTCAGCAGTTCATTCATTCGAGGGATAATCCGTGAAGAATTTTTTCTCAAGGCCTGAGACATTTTGAGAGGAACGTTAAAAAATATGCTAATTATATGTAAAACCTTCGCTTCCTGCTCTTTTATCTTACTGTTCAAGAACGTCGACTCCGCCTTAGCAATTTTTGTATTACAGCGCTTCGGTAAAAAGGACTGCAAGAGAATTATTATTATTATGTTTTATTTCGCGGAGATCCTGAAGGTGCGGACGCCAGAGGGGTTCGAAAAAAGGTTGAAACAAAAGTTGCTACAAATCTAATTTTTATGCTGGAGAAGAATACAAAGAGAGAACCAGTTGAGCGAGAATGAGGTTACCGCAAATGGAATTTTGCTTTCTGATTCTTGGAACGACTGAAATTTTGCTAGGAAAATAATAATTGTTCGCTTAAGAGAAATTTTTTCAACTTAGTTTCTATTCTTATTCGTTATCGCTATAATGTGCATAATTAACGGTCCCTTAAGCGTATCTCAGAGTTACATAAAAGTCTCGTATACGTGAAAAGTCGTTTACTAAAACCGCCCTAAAATTAAATTATTCAATTTGTAACGACGCTTTTTGTAATTTGTAATCTGTTTTCAATTAACCTTTAGTTTGATTAGTCAAATATAATTGTTTAGCATATCGTACATCAATTTATAATTCTTCAATACTGTCGTTAAAAGAGATCAATATTTCAAACAACTGATGTACAATCACTCCTATGTATGAAATTATGAAAATTTTATGGATCGTAGAGATGCACGCGTTGGCAGGGGAATTTTCGAGACGGGTGGCGGAGCGGGGAGGTCGGAAGAGGCGACGTGCGACGATCTCGACAACCACCACCATCGCGGGAGGAGAGAGTTAAGCCAGTAGTGGAGAAGGCAGCGACCTGCGCGCTCAAACGCTTGCCGAATCAGTCGAAATCAGCTTCGAACACGCTGTCGCGGTACGAAACATCGTAACGCGTTCAATCCACCGCCAATTATTTTTTTATTAAAAAAAAAAGGATTTTCTTTCCAAAAACGGTCAGTGTGATTCCTCTCAACTTGGTCAGACGAGATTTGATTACGTCACGCTACACACTCCACTCGCGTCCAATTATTTTCAAGATTAATATTCACAACGAATTTTTCATCACTGTGCATCCCCTACCATCGAACGCACTTTGCCCTTTGTGCCGCGGTGATGGAAGCGAAAAATTCAGTGAAGTGATTACCATGGACCGAAAAATTCATCTCGTTATTACGTTCTCCCTTTGTGACCAGAAAGTGAAAAGTTACGAACTTTTTATCTCAACTGGAGATTTTTCGAGGGCAGTCGGATTTAGCATTGGGACGTAAGTCAAAATTTATCTACCCTTTCAGAAATTCTGGACATAAGAAGATTCCTACGTTAAATAAAGCTTTTCATATTTTATATGTACGCAAAAAGAAAAATAAGAGGGCAAAAGAGGTGATCTCATGCAGAATTGTATTTCTTGCTTTATACTAGAGAGAGAGAGAGAGAGAGAGAGAGAGAGAGAAAGATCTCCGGGGCATCACGACCACGTGTTGCACTTCAGTAATGCTGAAACTGCAGTTGGGACGCTTCCGATATGAGATAAATGTGTACATCCCCTGCACATCCCTCCGGAGAATTTTTACTCTTCTCATCACTCTGTAAAATGATTTTATTCTATTCATCTTCTCTAGACACTTATATGAAAATATTTTTAAAAGCAGACAAACATTTTTGACAAGTTAGTGTTTACGAACATTATGAGTTTCAGTATAAAAAAAGTTTGCTCTAAGGATTGTTTAGGCGATAATTTATTTGGAGAACTTTTTAGTTCGAGTCGATCGGGGTCATCGTCGAGACAAGCGGAAATCTCTTCGGGCTTTTCCGAGAACTCTGAAAGCTTCGGGAAGTCCAGCGATGCGAACTGATTCGGGTTGACAGTGATAGAGAGTCCTGAAGAATTATTGCCTTTCTGACCATCCCCGTTTCTCCTCTGTTTACTTTTCTCTCCTCCCTCAAACGATCTGATCCAAAGTCCATTCAACTTCGTGATTATTGCTCAAACTTTCATCGATACATCAACCATTTACCGATCGTGTGTACTTACCTTCCACATGGAACGAAATTCGCGAATTATTTCCCCATCAAAGAACATTTCTCTTTTTTCATTTGTTCGACGTTTTTATTTTTCATTTTTATTTTTTCATTGTTTTTAAACGACGAAGATTTCCACGGATTTTTCAAGTTTGCGTATTTCTGAATGCAGATGTATTTATACCGGATAGTCTTGGCATGGTTGCCTTTTACATAATAATTATGGAAATCGAGTTTCTGCGAACGTGTTTCCGCATACGTACACGGAAGTAACGAGCGGATAAGAGAGCTCCCAGTCCAAGGCGAGGATGAAGCACGAAAGGGAAAGAGCGATCATTTCTTGCGAGGAGAGTGCGAACTTATCATCGACGAGTTTCTATGTAAATTCTCTGTGAATCGAGCCAAAGGGCAAAGCAAAAATACGCGGATGGGATTCGAAGATATTCCCGGAGGAAAAGGATGATGGCGAATTTTAAGTAAGCGAAATATCCCACGATAGTTCATACGTGCAAGAAATCGAATAACCGGGATAATCCTTGTCCGACAGAAAACTTTCAGAATATGCATCTTAAATCGAGACTGACATACTTCAATTTTCGATAGAATATTTTTGACTAGAGGAATATCGATTCGAAAACGTCGAATATTTATTTGTCTTGGAGTAATATTTTTCTATTTGAAGTATTTTTATAGGCATATATAGGCTTTTTTTAAAAAAAAAAGGAAGGCACTACGAGTTTAAGGACAAAATAAAGTAAGTCTTCGACTGACTCTCCCTGAAATTTGAAGACAGTGAGCAAAGGCTATCTCTAACTTGAATCTTCGAGCTCTCATACTTGGACTCTTTGAGCATGAGAGATGATTAATTCAGCCAATGCCAGCCTCCTCGAGGTGACCTACAACTGGGACGAACACCCGGTGAATCCAGAGCCAAGAGGTCCTTTCTCAAAGCTTTCTGTACCGGAGTCTCATCCCCGACGTTCTCCTTCTTTTCAGTTCATGGAAACGTTTCGCATATGAAAGGGGCAAACATCAAAGTCTCTTCTCCGCTCTCCCTTTACCCCAAACTATTTTCACGAGATGTGTGTCTTCTTCATGGAAACATCATTTTATACACGCTTGTATTCACTCTCAACCCGATATTCCCCGTCCAATCTAAAAACATTTTTAACACAGCTGATCGCGTCGATTTCATAATAAGAGAAAAATAAGAGCGAGAGGGAGGGGGGAGTGTGTGTGTGCTTGCTGTAGATGTTATTCTGCCTTTGATGGCTCACTCGTCGATTTCTTTTCATCCTGAGAGTGAAATGAAAAACAGCGATGCACCGGCTCGTCCAAGGTGGCCGAGGCAATTAAACTGGGGATCAAAGACGCTGAATCTCGAGGTATTTCCAAGAGCCCAGGGACGCAAAGATGGAGCTCGTTATTCCTTCCTCACGAAGCATAAATAGCTACCTACTTGAGTATACTCTCCTTCTTTCCCTTTTTCAGTTTTTTTCTCCTTTTTTTGAATCTTCCCTTCAAAATTTTTGTTCTTCCGCATTTCTTACGAGCGACCGTGTTGCATTAATTTCAAACGCACTTTATAATTCGAGAAAAATTAATTTATACCGTCTGCTGCAGTTATATATTATTTCCTGAAAACCAGAGCTTGCGTAGACTTTTACTCGAATCCACACGCACACGAAATTTTTGTTAAAATTCTTCGGATTCTTGAAGATGGCGTGTCGAATGAGGCAACACGCAATTTCCGCTTCGGTCAAATTCGTGGAGGAAGTCTTCGTGATTATCGTGGGACACGTAAATATTCGATTTGCGGACCAAGAAAAAAATGAACGCTCGATTCTTGCAATAATATATGACAAAGCTCAGGATTTGCGGCGTCGCACGCAATTTTTTATTCGCAAAACGCGAGGAAATTTTCACATATCCGTGTATTCTGGCGGCGTGAATGAAGAGACTTTCAATGCTCCGGCGCCATGCATTATAAAAAACGTATAAGTCCGTGATAAATAGATCGTAAACGAGCACGGCCTGAGGCGTCGGGTCATATACGCGATATCGGAATAAAAATAGATCGGACGCGCATTAACGACGGAGAGTGTCTATGCCCTTTTATCGAGCGAAGCGTGTGCGAAAATCCGATCGGACCGAGAGACTTTTCAGCGTTTATCTAGTAATAAGATGATAAGAATAGAATAGAAAAATGAGAGTTCAGAACATGTATTAAATCTACGGCATAATGTACCGTTTTAACAAGAATTCAAGGATCAGCGTTTGATGATTTCTGCACTTTTCGTTTCTTTCTCACTTTTTTCGTTTTTTATAAATTTGTTATCTATCTCAAAATACAAAGAATTTTTTTAATATCGAAAGTTCTGTCATTTTTTCAAAATCATTGATATTTTATGTGTTCATTTTTGCTGTGTTCGTTTCCATAAATCTTTGAGTATATCATTGATCATTCAATAGATTTGGACAACATCATGAGGCGAGAGATATAATACTTAAAATGTAAAAAATTTAAGGTTTCCAAAATGTCACTCTGGGAGCGTCAATTAAAATAAAATTATATTCAGAAATGTAGTTAATATTTTTTTTCAGTTTTATCTCGAATCAAATAAAATGTATATCTTGATTGTCCATGATTCTCTATTGTTCGTTGGATACAAAAACACGATATTCATAATATACCAGAGGAGACTAAAAAATTCAAAAATCCAATCAACAAGTTTTTATTTAAATTTTGTAAAATAAATTTTGATCGTTTGCACTTGATATGTCAGAAGAAATAAAAAAACGAGTACAGACAGCGAGGCAAGAATCGCTTGTTGGAACGATAAATTTTCATGAAAGACAGCGGATGATAACGAGGGAAAGAGGAGGAAAGAGGATCGATTGAAGCACTTCTCGATATGCATCGAGTTATTGGTGCTTTCCTATCATATCTTGGGTTGTGTATACACGCTCGGTATATAGAGAGCGTAATAACCGAAGTGGAATTTTTCCGGAAAGTATGGAAACTTTTTCCACATTCTTGTTACTCGGCCTCTTTCTCCGAGTGTTCAATTTATCATTCCCAATGAATATTCCAAGGCAAAATTCTCAGCATCCACTGCGATTCTAATAGAAACATGCATTTCAATATATGTATACACACGACTCGAGGATAAAACACTACTGCGTTATTTTCCAGTAATTAGGGAACGGGCGCAACCTCTCATCTTCCCTTCTGCCCTCTTTCTTTCTCTCTCGCTCTCATCTCTCTCCTGGACGTGGTGGCGCGATCTGTGAAATTTCCCCGGAGAACCGTGGAATCGCACAAAAGTGATAACTTTTCAGCGTTCCCGAAGCTTTTGGGCCCTCAGAGCTTTTCACCTTTTTTCATCGAGCGAATAAAACTTTAGCAATGTTTCGAACAACAATGCGTCACTCCTCGTTATCTGAGAATACGAGTTGGCGAGCGACCGATAATCGCAAAATTTTAATTATCGCCAGACTGTGTGATTGGGCGAATTTACCGAATGTATCCGCGACGCTCGTTTCATTATAATGTTTTCCACTCCATGTCGTGGGACACGAGGACAGCCTATTTCCGGACTCACGTAAATACGTTCGGCACGTTCCACGCACACGTGCATACAGCCGCATCTGTTTGATGATGTACACACGCTCGCGGGACATACGTAAACGTTATCAATTGCCATCATTAATATAGATGCGATACGAATGTACATTAATATTGAATGGAAGCATACATAAGTCATTTGTGTAAATAGGGAGAGAGGAAGAGAAGGATCGAGGGAGGATGTGGAATATGTGATGGCTTTCCATTACAATGGGCTAGGTAAACGTTCTGTCTCGTTGAGCCTCTCGGAATTATGGGAGTCGAGAGTCATAGAGAAAGGATGGCTCATTAATGGTATTACGCACAGCTTGTGTTATTGGCAGCCGTATAACGTATAGTAAATCTATGATTATTATTCTCAAATATACAGTTATGTCCCTTCGAGTTTAAATAATATAAATATGCGTGACGTCCAGCACTCGCGAGGCTTCAAAAATTCATAAAAAGCCGTGGGAGACGTCCATTTGAAATTTCGCTCTGAGAATTTCGAGCTTCGAATTGCGAAACAGGCGGTGTAAATTTTCAATTTAATGCGCCGTGGAAACTTTATGAGTTACGAGAATCTCGTTGCTTCAACACACGGCGTTAACACTCGTTCGTGATTATTCTCGATGGCGCGTATATAAACACACGGTGGAATCGCTGAAAATCATATACACAGTTTGGAATTTGGGTCAGAAATTGAATTTATTTTTTATTTGCAACTTCCGTGGATCGTGACAAAATTTGAATCCACTTATTATTGTAGAGCAAATTAGCGGGGTAAAAATCAGAAGAGAAGGAAAAAAATGAGAGAGGAAAAAATTGAATGTTGGCAAAAGTTTGGAGAGATTTAGCGTCATAACGTGGTGAACGCGAGAGGGACGCGAGTAGTCTCCCTCCCGGAATGGAGGAGGCTCTGGGGATGTAGAGCGAGAAAAAAAATTGAGCCAGAGGGGTTCGAACGTAATAGCTTTCGCGAAGTATAATAAGGAAAACGATGGTCCGTCGGTAGACGAGGTAGGAATGGCTCGTTCTCCGTGTGCCCCTCACCTTTTCCTTCTCCCTTTTTCGTTTCATCTCCGGCTTGGTCTCCAGCTTTCGGAAAAAGGACGGTACGAGTGGGACGCCGGCGGGAGAGCGAGCGTTTCCTGTTATCTGGTCGCGATAACCCGAATATCGGACGGAAGCCCCTGGTAACGGCGGGCCAATAAAACAAGCGGGCGATAAATTGCCTTGGTTCTGAAGAGGAAAACCGGGTACGACGAGCGGGGTGCATAGACGGAGGTCTCCGGCTGGAGCCGCGAGAGCTAGAAACTCGCCAAACGGCCAATAATGGTCGCATTGCTCCCTTCCATCTTTTCGCTCGGACCCCAGGATTTTCTTTCTCAATCCTTGCATTTTCTACCTGGCATTCTTCAGGTATTGTTCAGCTTCCTTCAAAAGACAAAATTTCCGCAGGCACGTACCAAACAAAAGAGATTTTTCGACAATTTCCTCTTCCTCTGTAAAGATGAAATACATTTTTTTATCTTTTAGAATTATAATTCATATAAAAATATGGGCAGCTACATTGTGACCTATAGGCCTATAGGCCACATCAGTAGATTAAAAGCAATGTGGATAAAATCAATAAAACAATATATTTTCTTAAATCATAAAAACGCAATATATTTTCGATTAATTGTTCAAACAATCGCTTATTCATTTTTTAGAGGTCCATTCGCGAAATGAAAAAGCTGCTTCATGTTCGCACTTTCCCTTTTCCCGAATATATATATTCGTGGAGTCGTTCATCTGCGGTATATATGGTAAAAGTTTTTCTACTGAAACAAGACGGACGAGTGCGTTCAGGCAGACGGAGAGTAGACACGAAATAAGGGTTGGTCAGGCTCTGGGCACTCCTTCCTCGATGATCCCCATGGCACTTTTTTACTCGAGATATATCCAAAACTAGCTATCGTCTCACCGATATTAGACGTAGAAAAGAAAGTATCAAGATAAAACAGATTGTTTAAGGCTCTGCCACGATTTCGAACGATTTTTTCGACTGAAATTTACTGTGATAGAAAAATTCATTTATTACTCCCGTAAATTCACTTGTAACGTAAAAATATAGCTTTTATTTTATATCCATCCCTTTATGATTTTATTCCCAATAGTTGGTATGCATTAAAAGTATAAATTTCAGAAAACGAGAGACGAGTGAGATCTCGAAATGTGACACTGTGTAAACTCCGATGCTATCATTTAATATATAGTTATTCGATATTACTTTATTATTTTCTCTTTCGCCACAAAATTTTGGTAGACCACCAATGGCCAATGGCAACCGGTTTCGTAATAAATGAGACATATTTTTTTGGCAATGGCAAATTTAACGATCGATCGATATTTAATAATGAAAATTATTTTCATCGAAATTTGCAGTTAAATGTTTCGGTGCGAGGATTTTTGGTTCGCGCCATTTTCAATGTGTATATATCCTCTTCGAAATCAATGCTTTTCATGCGCGGGCTTTACTCCACACGTATTGTTCGACCCCATTTTGCTTTATGGTAGTATTTTGTGCTATCGTATACAATTTCAACGAACACCCAGTCGAAATTCTCGATACTTGTACAATATATTGTATTAAAGTACTGCGTTAGTGTGAGCGTTTTTGTTCGCTTTTAACACTCGTCCGATCCATCGATGCAGCGATGGAAAAAGCATTTACTGTCCCCGTCCTCGTATGTTTCGCAAAAGCAACATTGATTCCTCATACGCATTTCACAAAACCGTTCAAAGCGCTAATGAATTAATAAGTTTTTTTTCATTACCCATATGCGAGCTTCAATCAAATATTAATCTGTCGGTACCGGGAAAAAATGTGAAAGCCTCAATCACTCTGCCATTATTAACAAGATTACAGGTTTTCAATCCATCCGAGTTTAAATAATAATTTTGCAGACAGAATCTCTCCCGAGCGTATAAGATATCCATTCATTCTCAATTTCGAAGCTAATTTTTTTTTCACAGAAACAAAATTACGTTTGAACTCATCGGTAAGAAACTCACGTGGGTATAATCGCTGAGAATTTTTTTTCCCTTTTCCTTCCAAAGTTGAAAGTTAGCGCGAAGTTTCATGGTGCTCTTTGCCTGTTTTCATACGTGCTGGTAATAAGCAGGCTGCATGCAGAATAGGATTCGCATTAGAAGCATTACAAGCCGCTGAGGCTCGGAAGGGTTTTCGTACGTGTGCGCGCACCAGGAGAAAACTTGTTCGCTGAATTTGATACCGTCGGAGCCTTTGTTGCACGCCAGAGCTTCTCTTCTGTTTACAAGAGCGTGAGAGACGAAAAAGAGCTTAATGGACTATACCCGAGGCTTTTTATCTCATGGATTTTTGCCTACTTGGCAAATGCGTCACACGCGAGATTTCCAGGATTCAAACCTCTCTCGGATGAGTAATAATAATATCCCAAGAATATCAATGATATTATTGTTTGTAATTTTCTCTATCGAGTTTCTAATTAAGGAAACGCTTCGCGCAAAAATTTTTTACGATCCCAAATGGGAGGAGTAAGAAATAAATGGTGTTTAACACTGCGTACGCCGCGCTGTGAGACCTTTTACGAATGTGTGTACCATAGGGCTCTGGGCGACTCTACCCACACTGAGTTGACGTCGAGAAATTAAGTACACTCGTTAACGCTCGCGAGGAACTCCCACGCTAATGCGCAAAGGATTTGAGGTGGTGCTCTCGAGCGTGTCCGACTAACGAATTCTTGCTCCACTGCATACTTTTTTCTCCTGCAGACTCATCCATTTTTATTTCTTTTAATCTATTTCCTTCTCCCAGCTCTTTACGTCCTCCGTTTTCCCGCTGTATCTCTTTTTGTCCTTTATTCCTCCATCCACTTCCCATTCGAAAAATCCTTGGCGATTATTTTCGCAGTAAATTGCGAAGAGATTCTGGCTTGAGCCTCTCTTGGAATGTTAACACGAAGGAACTTTGACGACGTCAACCGCTTCCGAGGACAGAGTAAATTGAATCGAACGTACTTCGATCCAAATGAGAGTTCATCATTTCGAGAGTTATTCCCTCTCGGAGAGCAATTTTTATTATACAAATTATATAGGAATATAAGCGGATGAGATCGTGAAAAACAGAGACCGGGACATTATATTTCTGCAGAAAAGCGTATATATAAGCTCGAGGAAAAGATATCGACGAAAAATTTACGAGTGCGCTGTGTCTTATTGAAAAAACGGGAATATAGTGGGATGTGTGTATTTTTGATGGAGAATAGAATACAGGAAAATTGGGTAGCTCGCTTCGGTTTCACTGGATGACGAAGAGTCGGAGAGTATGATAGTTAACACCGGAAATATTGGCTTCGGAGGGTGGACGATATGGAGAGGGAGATAGAGATAGGGAGAAAATTCCTTGCTGCGATGACGTACAGTGTACCGGTTGATTATGATCGTAAATAACAATCGCGCTCCATCGACGTTTACCCGATGTTGCGAGTGATGAATGCGGATCGAGCGGGAACGATTGGCCCGTACCGACTCACGTGGCTTTCACTCTAAAATACACGTACACACATTGGGGCAAAAGTTGCTATGCCGGACGAGAGAGAGAGCGAGCAAGAGAGTTGGGTAGGGAAATATATGGATTTGAGCTACGATATCATTCCGCCGGTTATTCCGAGTGCATCGAATAGCCGCGAGAGTGGGCGCGTTGCGATTTTCCATCCCCCCGTTGATCGCCGCCCGCGAGAGTCTCCCTATTTGTATCGTCGTTCGTCGCGGTGATAATAGAGGGGGAGAAGACTATTTCCTCGTTAATCATTCGAAAGATTGGGAAAAAATCGAGGAGGACAAACAGGATTCTCATTTTATTAAAACGTCTCATCAGGAAACGATTCGCCGCTGTGTCAAACAAGTTAACGGCTCTGCTCCCCCATACATATATGTATATACGTTTCGTTTCGTTATTTCTTTTTTGAATCTCTCCCGAAAAATATCGTGCTCGTTGTTACTGCCTACAGAAACCGTTTAACGGATAGCGGCGATCGTTGCTGGTCGCTATCTCGTGTGCGCCGTACACAGAATCTACTGTGTATTTGTTTCATGAGAATTATCCAGTAACGACGCAAGTCTCGTTGCATGCGAGTAATTGGACACATGCTCCACCAGCAGTTTATCGCACCGGTCGCAATCGCGTGCACTCTCCGCGGATCCGTTGTCGATTCTTCCATCACGATATCTAATTATTCCTATTTTTCTTTTCACTGGTTATCCACGCGGCAAATTCTTTGTTTACAATAATTTAGTTCACCACCGTTGCGTTCTTCAATCTTGATTTTTTCTCCACATCGTACGACGACTGTTGTTAATGGATATTGGATTTTCGCTACGAAATAAAATAATCTACCGAACGATTAACGCTTTCGTCTATTTACGTGCATGGAAAACACTTGGAAACACGGATATTTGTCTCGTTAATATTTACCGTGTAATTGCAATTGATGATTGTGTTATTTATTTTAGATTGGATATAGTTGTTCGGCTATGTGTTTAATGTCACTGGAACATTTTTCATCATCAGCCGGCGTAATTGAATGTTTCGGAACACATTATACCGCGGTTTTTCCACTCCATGCATCAGTTGAATAAAGGCAGTGAGCAAACAAGAAGAAAATAAAAGCTGGGTAATTTTCGAGGGTCAAAAGAGCAGTGTGGCCAGAAAGAACGAGAGCGAGAGGGAGAGAGCAGGGTAAACATGGAAGGGGAATAAAAGTCGAGTGGGAATGTGTGTAGGACCCCCTCGACGACGTACTTAGCCAAGTTCCAAAAGTTTCGACGAACCCGTGGCTCTTCATGAATCTCTCTCGGTCCCATGTGGAAGCCCGGAACGGAGCAGGCGGTTAAATTCCTATTACGTTACCCTTCTCCAGGTTCGCATATATCTGCGGGCAAAGAATCGCGGAGGCCAAGTTCCTCGCTCGGAAGAAATGTGACCGAGAGAACGAGGGTGCCAACTGCCCCGAGCTTCATGTCCCGGACTCTTATTTTCGCACTTTTTTTACGAGCTGCCAAAACAGCGGGACACTTGCCATCATTGCTCAGGCTCTCGTCCTGAATCCCAGTTCGCTAAGCCTCCGCGTTATTCATCTTGATTAACGGCAGGTCCTAACGAGAAATGTATTTGTCAGGCCTGTTTCGCGTATTGAAACAGACTTCTCAGAGCTGCTTGTGCTCAGATACGGAGAGGATGCGGCGGACGTGCCGGTTGAATCGATGAATTCTAGGATCAATTCTCGCTACCTTCGACGCATCAACGAGGCTCGTTACTCTTGTCTCGATTATCCCGTCAACGGCGGGAGCCTCTCCTCAGGATCGATCGATCTTGCAACAGTAGATAGGGGAGTGAGGGGCATGGCGGGCCACTTAAGGAAAAAGTGCTCGCAATTCGAGTTTTTTTCGTGCATTCCACTTTTTTTTAGTCCCTGAACACG